>JALXFT010003935.1:0-60403 GCA_023376895.1 Aspiorhynchus laticeps
TAAGATATACATATGAAATGTGCAGAGCGGGGAGGGCGCGAGGACTGTAATTGGAAACCGTTGATGTAGTAATTTAATGTTGTCTCTGGTATTCCGCTCTCTGAGCATATGTGCGTTCAGGGGGTGTGGCTTTGGACGGTGATTGTAGGGAGGGTGGGATGTTCGCTTTCAGTGCTATCAGGCTAAAGTTAGCATTTTCCGTGATCTCCTACTACACCTTTAAAGTAAAAAGGTGTTCACACCTTTGTATTTAGCATTTAAAGTGCACCAGACATGCATTTGTTTGACTTTGCAATGAACCACTGGCAATAAGCTTTGTGATGTACTTTCGATTGCAAAAATTGTTCGCAAGTTACGTTCATATTTGTTTTCAGTGTGCTGTGGTCCTGTATTTAAAATTCCACTTAAAAAGTGTCCTGACTTTTTAACTTGAAATTTGGTGAAATAAAAATAGACAATATTATGTGTAGAAAAAGGTTTCTCTATATTAACTATATCACCTTTTTTATTGAACTGTTGTAAAATATTGCATTTGCAGTCGACATAAAAATCACCACAATGTTGCTTGGTTGACATTGCATAATTGTTTATACTGTAATAAAAAAATAAATATATATATACAGTCGTGGTCAGAATTATTGGCATCCTTGGTAAATATGATCAAAGGCGGCTCTGAAAATAAACCTGCATTATTAATCTTTTTGATCTTTTATTTTTTTAAAATCACTAAAATCTAACCTGACAATTGAAAATGGGGGAAAAACAATAAATGTTTTTCTCAAATACACGGACATGGACACAATTATTGGTACCCCTAGAAATTCTTATGAGTAAAATATCTGAAGTATATTCCCATTCATATTCACAATTTTGAGCACACCAGCGTGATTATGAAATTATCCAGCCATGGCTTCCTGTTTCACTGAAATATAAATAGGAGGGAAAACAAAGTCCAAATTCCCTTAATCATCCATCACAATGAGAGAAAACAAAGAATATATTTCTGATGTGCAGCAAAAGATAATTGAGCTTCACAAATTAGTGAAGTAACTTTAAGAAAAGAGCTAGAGCAGCGACAATGCCTCTTTCCACCATAAGGGCAATAATTAAGAATTTCCAATCAACAGAATATGTTTCTGACTCAAAAGAGAAAAAATAAGACAAGCGCATTTGGATGAAGTTAAGTTTGCTGAAATAATTAGTACAAGGAACAGCAGCAACAAACAGAAGCAGTAATAGGCTACTGAGGTCATACTGTAGGTGTTTATAGAATAATTTAAACAACTTTGAATGCAGCTCAACCAGTTAGAATCATAGACCAAAACTATCAGTTTTAAAAAAATATATTTTTAAATCCGGCCCTTGAAATGCAAAATATAAGACAGAATGTTTAGAAAGAATGAGAGCGAAATTGGCATTGAGCCATCGATAAAATTATTTATTGGACAAACAAACTTACAACAGCCCTGTCTGAAAAACACACGCAGAATGAACTAAATCTACATAAGATATTGAAGGCTTTCATGCACTTATGAACTGACTGTCTGATGTTTAACATGGCAAGAAAGCAAGTCTAAAAGTTACCAGACTGAAACAATGAATGATTGAAGACGCTGGATTTGTGTATTCATGACATTAAACCTTATATATAATCAGAGTTCTAAGATATTCAGAGGCATTTATAGTACAGCTTTTGTATAACATTGAATTTTCATACAATTCCTAAATATGCATTGCCTCAAAGAAGCCTTCAGTCCCATGTAAAATATCACAATAGCAGGTTTTATGAAGAACATGAGAGTTTTCCAGCCCTGTGCAGATAAAGAACAGGCTGAACAAAACTAGCCAGCACATAACAAACCAAACCAGAAAACCAGTGTTCTCTAATATATTGTGTTAGCATGGTGGTGAGAGATATGATAGCATATGGGACATGTATTATAGTCACGTTCACAGTAGATATTAGAATGACATTAAATGCTCTTCTCTTCATGTGGTTTTCACCCTCTTTTTCTCTCTTTCTCTCTCCTGGTCCTGACTGCTTCAGGGTTCTGAGAACAGCCACAAGACAAAACAACTGGATCGAGAGGAAGAGGAGGAACTGCAGTGTGAAGAACAAGTTGTATGCCTTCAAGTTGAGAGGGTTTAATATAAACATACAAAATAAACATCCACCAAGTGCGATTATCCAGGCCGCAGTGCAGCAGATCACTCTATATCTGAGAGGTTTGTACTTCAGAAAGGTTACAGGATGAACCACTGCCAGGTAACGCTCAACACACATCAGACTCTGAAACAGAGGACGGCCAGTGATGGCAAGTCCTTGTAGAAATGTTACTAATGTAAAAAGACATGAGAACACTTTTGGCAGTATAAAGAATAAAGAATTCACACAGTTACCAATCTCGCAAACAGAGAGATTGAGGATGAAGAACTCTGATGCAATTTTACTTCTTGTTCCCGTGACAATGAGCCGTATAACATAGGAGTGTGTAAGAAGACCAAACACCAAGTTGAAGGCGAAGACACAAATTTCCAGATAGTCTGTTAGGTTAGTGGAAGGAGTTGTGGAGTTGGTGTACGTGTCAGGTGTGGTTGAGTTCATTTTCACCTCGCTTAAAATATAGCAACTGTGATCTGTAGGAATAGAGAGGAGTGTAAATGTAATTCAGGGTTCAAAGTAAATTTGATTCTCCTTCCTATTATACTCATAAAATGCCCAAAAACCTTTGATATATGACTGATAACCATATTGTAAAGCATAAAACGTTTAAAAGAGTTTGTCACCTGAATAGTGAATGTCCAGTCTCTCTGGATGTTATGTAAATCTCAGTGCAGTGCTTTGTGGACTGTCTTCACAGCTGTCACAAGAATATATGACTTCTGCATGTAGCATAGAACACATATGCAAATATTCAATGTAAAAAAAAACAAAAAAAAACATAGGTTCAAAAGTCTAGTTATGTGGAACTATAATTGGTAGCTCATGATCCTACAAAAAAAAGTAGAAATCACAGTCAGCTTATGAGATGTTTTCCTGAAGACTAGTTGGAAAATTATATTGTAAGAAAATATTCTTTGTGAATAAATATTTATTAACTGGTTTTATTCAAGACAAAAATGTTATTTAATATTAATATCAGTATAATAAATACATTAATTTATACCAATAAAGCAGCAAATTTATACCAATAAGGCAACAATTGCAGGGTACAACTTTTTTACAGTGTAAAATGTGATTTATGATAATTCTCTTCAGGTTTATACTATATTCTTGATACTTGGTAAAAGGTGTACTGTCAACTTAAAACAAAATGTATATTTTCTAGATAATATTTTTCCAGCATAAATGGGTCTTGTTACAAAAAAAATCTTTCTGCCTTATTTTAGGAAGGACGTCTTTCACAAGGGGATCACCATAGGAGGTCCTTTGTGGAAACCTTCACACCAAAGCACATTGTTGATTTTCTCTAAATTTACCCTTAATCTATCAATGAGATTGACAACATCATGATTATTTTTTTAGAAGTCAAATCTTTAAAGAAATTGTCATGAGTGAATATAAATCTGAAACTTGGCTTCCACAGGTGGCACACACCAAACACCTGCTATGCAAATTTTCTGAGTGCCAAATGGGAGGTTTAGAAAGACCAAACATTATGAGAAATTATGAGACAATATATACACAAACAGTCAAGAGTTTAAACACAACTACTTGTACTTTATAACACTGTACACATTTTTTAATAATAGTGAAGGCGTAAAGGTGAGATCAATAAAACTCTGGACATTCACTCAACGACCTTAATGAGGTTTTCACGCACAAGGAGGTCAAATCAAGGTGCTGAACACTTCTAAATTGAACAGATCAAATGGTAAAATGCCTATTGCCATACATTAATGGGTATTATGAGGAACAGAGACAGGAGAGTTTTCCAGCCTGGTTCAGATAAAGATAGGGCTGAACAAAACCAGCCAGAATAAACCAAGTCAAACCAATCAACAGTGTTACTCAAAGAATGTAATGTATTACTCATTACTAGTTACTCCTTTCAAAAGTAATATTGTTACTTTACTTATTACCTTCTGGCAAAAGTAATTAAGTTACACTACTAGTTACATTACTGTTTCTTCACGCCCCACAGAAGTTGTAAAACTCTGGGTTAATTTTTCAACCCAAATGCTGGGTTGAGACCGCTGGGTAAGGACGTTGGGTTGTTTTAACCCAATTTTGGGTTGAAAATTAGTCTTCATCATAACCCAGCGGCGCTGGGTTGGGACCGCGGACCTGAAGGAGAGCACGTACGTCACGTCAACATCGGACGACACCAGTGCGAGAAGCTGCCATTTTCTCAGCCTGAAAGAAGCGAGAAGCGAGTGAAAGACGTTATTGTAAGTAAAGATTAAAAATGTAAAGTCATCATTCATTGTTTGTGTCCGGGAGTATTTTGAGGTTTTATGGAAGGTGGAAATAGTCCGAAAAGAGCTTATATTGAAAAATACACGGACGCGGTTTTCTCCTCAGAAACGGAGGCCTTAACGGCCTCTTTTACTGAACGGAAGAGATGCTTTTAATATAACGTCCGTGAGTGTCTTATGTCACATTTACATAATATTTTACAATATCTGCACTTTTTGAGGTGTTAATAGACGGTTATTATGTTAATTCGTTATCTTATTTTTCGCGGTTAAACTCAATTTACGTTAGTTTACTAAAGGAAACGGCGTTATGTAATAAAGACTAACAGTAGCATAATTATTTTGAGGCTGATGATTGTTAAAAGTAATGTTTTGTATGTAATATTTCAGACTTGTTGAGCTTGTGTCTTCATTGTGCTCGCGCCGATTTTAATTAAACATAATATCCCAACTTGTTGGGTTAAAATAACCCAGCGCTGGGTTCGTCCCTTTTTGACCCAGCGCTGGGTTGCCAAAATAACCCAAATTGGGTTGTTTTTAACCCAGCAGTTTTTAGAGTGTGTGTCTCTTCCACATAAAATTCTTCTAAAATTTTACTAACAACATATTCTGCCTCATCATTTGATCAAAATCCACATTGGATCGCAGTCAGAAGTTAAAAAAACTCAATAATGATTGATAATGACATTCAAGAAGAAGTGTTGTATTTATCTCATTGATTATCATGTGTAGAGCTAATTGTAGCTATATTTTATCCGTTACCCATGTACGATTATATTTCATTATGTATTTTATCAAATCACATAAATTTGCAAGAAACCGTTTAATTTTCCAAAAAGATGTTTACATGCGGATCAGAGGTATGTGGGTGGGATGTAATGCCAGAGTAAAGTAAAGCCACAACTTACACAACAGTGTTCAAATCATTGTTTTTCCTGACAAAATCAATATAATGTAATATTTCTATCTGCTGAATGTAAGCTTTTCCATATTCCAAGCTTGCCTGCTGCACTAGAGACATCACATGCATGTGCGAGTCATGAAAATTATGAAAATAAATCTAGGAATTATTAGGGCTGTGACGGTCTTTGTGACAACCGCGTCACCGCGGTGGTCGGTCGTCACCGCGGTTGTCTGTTGCCACCGGCAGTAGTGCACGTGACGTCACACACTTTATAACAAGCATAATACAAAGTTTTGTATACAAGTGTAATATAGTAACGGTTGCAAATTGTTTTATTTAGACTATAAATCTATGCTAATTCACAAATTACCTCAAACGCCATACATGGCGTTTCCTTTAGATTGGCAGGTTTGAGGCAGGAAAATACAGTTTATTCTGCATTCAGCAAATGTATTTTGAGCGATGGACCTTGTTGGGAAACCAAATACTACATCGGCGATCTGGAATCATTTCCATTCATGTCACCCATCCGCGTTTGTAAAGTGTCTTCAAGTTCACCTGATCGCAAACGCCAGGCTGGTCAGGTTTGTGTTGGTGAGGTTTTCTCCAAACTGGCCAAATACGAGCGAGACAGCGGTAAATGGAAGATGCCAACAAGAAATGTGGAAACATACGCCGCGACTCCTATTCCACAGAGAGCGCGTGCAGACGTGGAGTTAACGCGGCCGCTTGCTTGGTAGCGGAACAGTGAACCGTGCAGAGTTGCCAGATTGGGCGGGTTCCCGGCGGTTTTGAATTTGATTGTGCGGGTAAATATTGGCTTGGGCGGGTGGACAAAATTTGGACTGGTTTTTGGTCAGTTTGGCGGTTTTCAAAACATATAAATTGTATAGGATAATTGGTTAACAAACAAGCCCAAGTGTGCATATATAGCCTACTGCATGCATCCAATCAGTCATCACAAAGTTACTAAACACACACGCGCCTGCAAAGAGACTGGTGCTGATGTTTTAGCCAATCGCAGACAGACGTGATGATTCATGAGCGATGGGTTTTTAGCGTGATAACGGATCTGATTTTGAATGTATGACTGTAAGTGATCATAATGCCTAAATATAAGTTTGATGGTAAAGAGTGGAGAGTGTTTCAAAACGTGAATTACACCTGTTGCGGAGATGACATGAAGGCTGTATCACTGCAACTCCGAAATCAGAGCACAGTTCAATTATTTAATCAAAATCTATTTATATCTATACAATCCTGTCTTTTATCTTTTAAACGGTCCAGATTGGTATCCTTTAAAGATGCTGGACTTAGTTTTGACTGTGCAAAGTTCTACATATGAACTTCAGACTTCTGTGGGAAATTATAGAGCGTCACGAAGGTATTGTTGTTATTTTTTTTTTATTGTCGGATTATCATACAGAATGACAGCTTTGACTGTCATGTGTGCATGAACGAGTGTGAAATACCTATAATTACGATCACTTATATTGGGCACTTGTTTGCATTTAAATTCTGACGGTTGACATTGATTGCCGTTTTGACAGTGTCTGCTTGCATATTTTAATCATATTTGGTAGTTCTCTTTAATGTATTTGCCCCGATTTGATCCATGGGAAATTTATCTAGCATTATATTTATATTATTTTGTCATCATTATTTCATTATAAGGAGTTAAAAATGGCTCTTATCAACCTTGATTTACATTTATATCACATTATTTTGACAGTTAAAGTTTTGGGCGGTTTCTGTGAGCTTTTGGGCTGGAAATCGTCCATCCAATCTGGCAACACTGGAGCCGTGTCTAAACCGGACGCGTGTCGCAGCACAACAGGTTGAGTCTGTCTGCAGGACATTTGATCTTCGTGTCAGTATGTCATAAATAGAACAAGGCAGTTTACTGTGAGGGGTTTGTCGTGTTGTATCGCGCCGCATCTGTGGACAGCATCACTGATTAGAATGAGTTCTCGCCGCGCCGCTCGCGTTATTTAAGGCTACTTTCCTATTTAACTGTATTATTTCTTTGATATTTATTTTAGTGTTTTGCAGGCTGATTGTTCACTGACAGAAGTGCTAAAATAAACACGTACATTTTTAATAGATGATTGAGCCTCATTTATTTATGTTTGTGTTTCAGAATTATATATATATAAATATACACAACACCGCACCACCGGCGGTTGTTGGTCCATTACCACCGCGGTGGTAAAAATCTGCCACCGTCACAGCCCTAGGAATTATTTGATTGTTGGATTTTAAATCAGCGGGGTTGAGACATCAAAAGTAACTAAGCTGTTTTATGGATGAAATCTTATTAGTAATTAGTGACACTACTAGTTACTGCAAAAAGTAATATTATTACATTAACTAAGATACTAGTTACTGCCCAACTCTGCCAATCAACCACATTATGTGAATGCATTGAATTAGAGCGGTTAATAATCCAAGTAAGCAAATGGGACAAATGTGATGTCAATCTCACAGTAGTTATTAGAATGATATAAAACGCTCTTCTTTTCATGTAGTTTTCCTTCTCTCTCCTGGTTCTGACTGTTTCAGAGCTCTGAGAACAGCCACAAGACAAAACAACTGAATGGAGGAAGAGGCAGAACTGCAGTGGGAAGAGCCATGCGTATACTTGATTGGATGTATACATTGAAATAAACAAGCCAAACAAACAAAAGCTAAGAGTGATTATCCAGGCTGCAGTGAAGCAGATCACTCTATATCTGAGAGGTTTGTACTTCAGAAAGAGGTTACAGGATGAAGCACTGCCAGGTAACACTCAACACACATCAGACACTGAAACAGAGGATGGCCAGTGAAGCCTAGGCTTTGTAGAAACAGTGATAATCTTAGGCTTGGGAAAACAGTGATAATGGTTTAAAAGTAGAAGCAACTGACAGTAGACAGATGAAACAATTGAGACAGTTACCAATCTCACAAACAGAGAGATTGAGGATGAAAGCTCTGATGCAACTCCACTTCCTGTGACGATGAGAAAACATCAAAACTCCAGAAACTCATAACCCCGATGCCCAGACATCTTCAAACTGTTTTGAAAAGAAGAGGAGATGCTACACCATGGTAAACATGCCCCCAGCTCAACTATTTTGAGACCTGTAGCAGGCTTCAAATGTGAAATGAGCTCATTTTGTGCATAAAATTTTACAATTTCTCAGTTTAAACAGTTTAAACCTGTTATTTCTTAGAGGAGTAACGTATCATAAAACTAATATTGTAAGAAAACTGAAGCTTCCTGTGATAGTATAAGAACAATATATGTTTGCCTAATTTCATAGCATTCACCTTATTTTTAACGTAAGAGCAGGTGCATTTTAGATGTACAAAAACAGTCTGTTATGCTGCTCAATAGTACAAACTGGTGTTTGCTTTCATATAAAGTGCATCGGTCTTGGAAGTCTGACCCAAATAAGAATTTCCACCAGAAAACGTCATCTGAACAAGTAACATGTCTGCCACTTTTGTTCTGACCAACTGAGGGAAAAAAAAAATCATTACAATACATTGCGCTACCAATGGTGATTGGTGGGGTTCATACCCGTCAACATTTGGGTACCAAAATCTGGGAGACGCTGTGATTTAATATGCTGAGATATGTCATTTTTCCCACCATGTCCGATATTAAAATCAGTGCGACACACTTTGCAAAAGGTGTGGGCGTTGTTTACATGGCTTCAAGACAAGAAATTAAATTCTTTCATCCAGCTGTTGTTAAATTTACAGAAATATTTTTTTTTTCTTCGCCAGAAGCACCACCTAGCTCTTCTCCTTCCATTTCTACCACTGATGCTAGTTCCAACTTCCCGGCGCGTCTACTACTTGCGCAGAAATCAACAGCGCAACTGGGTTGTAGGTTGCCAGGTTGAGGTCACAAATGGTTTAAAATTTGTATATTGTGTCGATTGTGTGAGGTGATGCGTTTCATACAAGATCTGGAAACTGGACAACCTTGGAATAAAATATTGATGTGATTATTCATATAACTAGGTTTGGGCCATACAAATTATGTGAGTTTACCAGGAGAAATAACAAAATGGGAGGTGGGCGGGAGATGGGTGTGAAATATGGGAGACTCCCGGGAAAAACGGGAGTGTTGATGGGTATGGTGGGGTTCTTCTGGTAAAATTTGCATTCCCAGGGGCTAAATATGTTATTGGGATCACTTCAACCCGTGGACATGAAAAACAACCAGTGGCAACAGTGTTAAAAGCCCAATTCTGCAGGAAAACCGCGGACTTGGCAACACTGCCATGCGATATAGCCTACTAACCATGACACCTTTGTGTATACAGACGTAATGTAATGACGCAAAGACGAACAGTAGCGTGCTGGTATTTCCCGCCAAAACCTACCAGTACCACTCAAATTAGAAAAAGCTTGCCGTTTTGAACACTGGCTGGTTATGTACTTGTTCAAAAATTAATTTCGGATAATTTTCTAACCAAAATAAAAAGTTATGGACTGCAGCTTTACGTTTTATGGTTTACTTTGTTATTCTTCTAGTTATTTACCTATATCGGCTAATTAATTGGCACATCAACAGAAAATAGCTTTCTAGGTGCAAAATATGATGGACAGATAAAAATGCAACACCTAATTTTCAGTCATCTTTCAGGACAAATCATTAGTTTTCTCAATCAAATACAACAAACCATGGCATTGTTGGAAAACATTTTAAATCCAAATTAGTTTGTTTCCTAAAAACTGAATGCCCAGTCCCTATGGGTGTATTTAAATTTGCATTTTTTTAGACTGACTAAACAGCTGTCGCAAGGATATTTCAAGGTTAAGTAATTTGCATGACTTCATGTCACATAACAAAGGCTATTCAAATATTTAAAGTGACAAACATGGTATTCAGATAGCTGAGTAAACAGTTGAAATATTTGCATAAAACATACAACATTAACTTATTTACATGATATTAGATATTCATATGCAAGTTTAAAAAGAGGTAAAATGCATGCTAACAAATGTTACGTTACATTTAAATCACTAAATAATGACAACATGAAGATCAGGATAAAAGTTCCCTCTAGGGAGTCTACTGTTTAAGTGATTGAGAAGTCAGTGTTTTGTAAGGAATATGATGACCAGTGAAGACTAAAGAATAAATATTCTGTTCTTTGTCAAATGAAGTGTCTTCTGTGACTTAAATTCACTGCAATGCTCTACAAAAACAAATGGTATTGACATAGGTGACACTGTGTTAGAAATAAATGCTTTTATTATGGAAACATACAAGTCACTGATGATACATATACTGAAATTTTTATCGTCAGACTTTTCCTTGTTTAATGGGAGGTTTGTTTTTGAAAGCAATAGACATATACAACTTCTTGGCCATTTCCACCATTATTGCATGAAGGGGAAAAAAATCAGACCTTATGTTATCCTATTGCAGAACACTTTATGTGATAAGCATCCAACTGAACATTCTATTGTAGGCTTTTCAGCAGACCTGAATCAGTGAAACAATTATACAGCACAGAAGATCCACAAAACAGAAGAAAAAAAAAGTTAATGGTAACATGAGGTTTAAATGTTTTAAAAGGCATGAGAGGTGCTATGGAGGTCTAAAGAAGGGCAGTTTCCCAACTCGCCTGAGAAAAAGTAGAGCAGGCACAAAACCACCAAGCACAAAACACCACAAGCTGAACACGCTTACTTCTTCAATATCTTTTTGTAGCAGAATATTGAGGAATCTTGAGATAATAAAAGGAACAACAACGATTAGCATAGTCACAGTCAATATTACAATAATCTTAAATGCTCTCCTCTTTAAGGGGTTTTCCTCCTCTTTCCCTCTTGTTTTCTCTCCTGGTCCTGACTGCTTCAGGGCTCTGAGAACAGCCACAAGACAAAACAACTGGATGGAGAGGAAGAGAAGGAACTGCAGGAACGAAAACCACATAAATGTGTTGGTTGAAACCACGACGAACGTGCACAATAAGCAGGATCCAAGACCTGTTATCCAGACCACAGAGGAGCAGATCACTCTATATCTGAGAGGTTTGTACTTCAGAAAGGTTACAGGATGAACCACTGCCAGGTAACGCTCAACACAGATCAGACACTGAAACAGAGGACGGGTGGTGATGATGTTTCCTGTTAAAAACGTCAGTACAGTCAATTGCACTGATCCTTGGAGACTTCGATTAGTTACCCTCTGCAAATAAATCAAAGAAAATAGAAAGAAAATGATCTCACTAACAGATATATTCAGGATGAAGAACTCTGATGCAACTCTATTTCTAGATCCTGTGATGATGAGCCAAATAACATAGGACTGTGTAGGAAGACCAAACAGAAGACTGAAGGTCAACACAAACATCATTCCTGTGTTTTCAGATGCTGTGACGTTGGTTGATGGGAACATCTCGCATGCGGGATCCACAGAAGAGCAGTTCATCTGTACTTTTCTCTAAGTGCACAGCCTTTCAGTTAGTATCTGTATAGAAACATTGTTCATTTTGATTCAATCCCAAGATGAAGCCTACAAACCATTACAAGTCAAACTGTGTAAATGAAAGCAATAGTATGATATTAAACATGTTTCACTGCCTAATTATTGTAGGTTTAAAAAGTGCATTGTCATCTAGCTTTGTAATGGGAAATGTGATTGAAAACAACTTGATAAAATATATTTGTATTTTATTTTTATTATTTTATTATTTAATATTTAAAATTATAAACTGTATGAAGCAGTTTATTACCTTGACAAGTCAATTTCCAATCATTCTTCAGAAATCAAGTTCCATTTCATATGAAGCATTGTTAAAGAGACCCGCTGCAAATGAAAATTTTTGAAGTGTTCTAGAGATCAGCCAGTTTGAATGCGCTGTCAACGCCGAAACATAAAGACACTACGCTCCACCCATTTCTAGCAGGTGGCAGTGATTAGCGTGTTGTAGAAATAGCACGCACAGAGTAAATGAAAGCAAAATGGACTTGATGCTTTTCTGACGTTTGGTGTTTTGTTCTTATGTTATATGAACCAAGTAAGTTTATGTACTTTAACTCATGATAGCTGTTACCCTTCTGAATTTGTTAAGTTGATAATCATTGTTTAAGGGTACTTTAAAACCCTCTGATGCTCTTCGGTCACTTGACCGAAACATTTTTTGTTTTGAATTTTTAAAAATCACACAACTTGGTGACTTTTATGGCATTTGGAATGTGAACACACACAAAAATTGAGGGCTTGATTCGAGCAGGCTAAGTGGTCATAAAAAAATAGTCACACTTGTGGTCTTTGGTCAAAAATGACCAACCATAGGAAATGAATGGGAAATTGACAAAAACACAAAAATTCAGCAAATTTTTGTGTGTACAATCTACTACAATGCTGAAAAAAGTACACAACAATGATGGGGTGAAACCCTAAAACATCAAGAGTGCAAAACCAACACATCCATTCACACACACACACACACACACACACACACACACACCTATGAACTGGTGTGACTGTAACACAGCAAATATGTCAAATAAAAGCAATAATTCAACTACAATGCAGTAAAAAAGTGGACAGCAAGGAAGTGGTTACACTTTAAACATCAAGAGTGCAAAACAGACACATCCACTCACACACATACCCACTAAACTGGCTTTAAAAATGGATTTTAAAGGCATTGTCTCTATTTTAACATGAAATACTGACATAATTGAAAAGCAATAGAAAATATTTGAAATTGTATTCAATGGGGAAAAAAATCATAATTATTGCATAAATATTAATTAGTAGCATGAAATTCTCTCAAAATACAAAAGAAAAAATATTATTAAACAAAAATAAGTTACATTGATTTTACTGGGAGGGAGGGGGAGTGGAATTTGTTTTTAGGTGTCCGGTCACTTTTGACCGTGAAGACCACAAGTGTGACTCCCAAATAAGGAGCACCAGAGGGTTAAATGTAATGATTGATTTGTGATCACATGCTCATTATGTTGATTGTGTATGGAAGTACCTTTATTTGTATGAGTTTACCTAGTTTATTGATTTGTTTATTCTAATTTGTTGTTGTATCCTTGTTATAGACCACACACACACACATGAAAACAGAAATTGTCTGCACTTACGTGCTCAACATTAATTGGGCATTCATGGAATTGTTGTGAAGAAAATAAAATCATCAAAAGAATTTTAAACTGCATCTTACCGTCTCTAACTGGACATCTGTGGTGAACTAGTCCCCCACTGGCAACCCCAACTTTTATCAGTTTTCTTTAAGCCAGTTTTCAAAACCCGCCCACTGCCAGGTTAGCCAATTGTATTTCGGCACCCCGGGTTGCCAGTTGGCGGAAAACACAGCGTATTTCATTTCATTCATCTGGCAACCTGCATGTGTGTCAAGTCTGAGGAGGAGGAGCTGGTGAAAAAAAACCCTCTCCAATATTTTGAATTTGGACTGCAATACCTAGTTTAATCCTACATACAGCACCTTTAACAAGCTATGCACCGCGGTTGTTTACAAAACGTGGAGCTACAACATATGGTCGGGTAAAACAGATCAAAATAAGTTCACTTTTAAAAATGTTACAACACTCCCACCAATGACAAACATACTATCATAAAACCATACATTTCCACATATCATATATGCTCTCCACCATCAACGCATCTACACATTGTACACAGTGAAGTGTGACTGACTCTTCTTTATTGGCTTATTTGGCGACTTGCATGCGTACATCGCCACCTATAGGGTTGCTCAATTATATTTAAAGTCCGGGTGAACCGGAAGTTGCTGCTGACTTTATTTCAGTGCAGTGATGTATTTCCTGCAGTAACGGAATATTGAATAGAGGGCATGGTTTTATTTTAGCGCTCCTTCTCTCTGTCTCTCACTCATAGGCTGCATCCGAAAACTTAGGCAGCTGACTTGCTGCCTCATGAGGCAATGACTTTACAGGCAGCGTTTTTGCACGAAGCCACCTCACGAAACTGATTTCGGACAGGCTTCTGAGGCAGTGTAACGGTTTAATGATCTACAACAAAATAGAACGAGTTTTGGCTAAACAAATATTTAGAGGTGCATTTTAGGGGTGTCCCCGACTAAGGATTTTCATAGTCGAATCGGGATTTTCGAATCATGCTGATAGTCGACTGATAGTCGAATCATATGTTTGGGGGCGGGGTCAAAATACATTACATTCCACAGACATAAATACTGATGTTAAAACACAAGGAAAATAGCCTAACGGACGCCTCGCATACAAACGGGGTATGTTTTATGTTTTGATTAAAAGATAGAAGTTAACATTAAACGTCAGCGAAACCCTAAGAATTCACAACATTTTTTTAACAATAGTGCTCTCATTATAACGTTATGTATATGACAGAAGTTATTAATCTTCTGCATTTCTGTTTTGAGCTGCGTGCGCTGAAGATGACCAGTAGCTAGAATGAAGCATTTAACAGCAGGTTTATAATCAATGGGATTTAACTCATCATTTATCTCATATAGAATACGCGTCGTTATTTATACAACATAATCTTAATTTCACGATTTATAGGCTATCTGCACGAAACGCCCCGAACGCAGAAGTGAACGTGTCTGCGTGGCTCTGAATGAACTCCTTTTGTGGACGCGTTCTTCACGCAACAATGTGTGGAAACACAGCAAGTCGGCAACTAAACTCTAAAACTTCACAGTGTTTTATAGAATAGTGTTCTCATTATAATGTTATGTATATGACAGTCCCAGTCATAGTTATAAATATTCTGCATTGTTTGTAGTGTTCGTGCTACTCGCTGAAGAGATAATCACTGTAGTACTACAATGAAGCGCTTTACTTCAGAGCAACTCAACCAAATGCATCTTATATGAGATAAATAATATATACACAATATATATAAACCGGCTGAAATCACTTGTACCCTACCTGCTCGAAAAAATCCAGTCTTTCACTCTGCCTGTGTCAGTTTGAGTCTTGTTAAAGATTTAAATCCCTGCCGCCAAGATGCTCCTCTGTTGGTCACGGATAATGGAAATTGAAACTTAAATCTATGGGGGTGGTTGGATTTATTCATGCACTTAAAATATCTATTTAAAGCTTCCTTCTTTTCAGATTCTTATTTACAGCATTATTTTAATAGGCTGTATATTAATTTATTGGGAGAAAAATGGTAGTTCTGTGTGAAATGAGACATTGATAATATAATATAGCCAAAATGGCATAGCCAAAATGGCATGATCATAACACCCCGCGAATATTCGACTGTGGGATTGGGAGTCGAATCAGGCTCCTCCTATCGAAGTATTCGGGGTCACCCCTAGTGCATTTACAGTCCTGCAGAGTGGTGTGGGGAATTCCATATTTTTTAGCTGTTGCCCTCAAACTTGCTCCTGCCTTTACTTCCTCAACTGCCTCTTTTAACTTCTCATTTGAGTATTGTTTTTTCTTCCCTGACATCTTTCTTTCCCTTTTTCTTTAACGTTACTGACTTTCCTTTAAACAAACGTTATATTATGTTAGTGTTTCCATAACTTCAAATAAGGGCTGTCACGATATTAAATTTTTCACACCACGGTTATTGTGGCCAAAATAATTCACGATATCGATATATCGCGATATCTATTCAAACCTTGGGGAATCAGCCAAATTAATTTTTACTTTATTTCATTTTTCTTTTTACCCAATGAACATAAGGATACTGATAAACACAGGGAACATGCATTTTCACTTATTCTTCAGGTCACAGCTGACCTGAGACTGGCTTTTTCTGTCTTCTTTGAAGCTCCCTATGAAATAACAAGAGAGAAAATACTGTCAAGTTCAACAGCATGATGAATAAATATTAACATCAAAACTGATACTTTAACCTGTTAACTTGTATACCCGTATTTTAATCTCTTTAACCTATAGTTGCACCGGTGCCAATGAAGTCATGTGTAACGCCCTGAGAAAAACAGGGAGAAATTAATCACGAGTGTGCTGTGATGTTTCCTCAGTGAGAACATTTACTCGTATCTATATCAAACACACTTTACAACTCATATTCGCAATCGATCAGTTACAGTAGTGTTTTGTTTTGCAAATATATTGACCTATGCAAAATTTCCCTGAAACATTTCTCATTCTCAGTATATAAAAGATTAGTTCGGTTAAGTATCGGTCTTTGTCAGTCACGTGCGTTTATTATGTGTAACGTCACCGAGGCGCCATTTGGATGGTATAGTTGCATTGAGCAGTGAACAAAGTGTACAGCGCCGTACAATAAAGACCGATTAAATCATCATACTGGAGAAACAGAAGCAAACCAAGTAGATAATCTCAGCAACTTTTTTTAGGATCCGTAATTTATGTAATTTGTCATTGATGATTAACAATTAACACCATACTAAGTTCCATACTACCTGACGCAAAAAGTTGAGTGCCGCCGGCATCGCTGCCTCCAACCTTGTTGAATATATGATTATCTTGTTTACAGTTTAAAAACTTATATTTACTTATACACTTATGTTCTGTTTTTGTCTACCATTGATTTGCACACATAATTTGCACCATTGTAAGTAATTACATCATGTGAGTTTCTACCATTAAACCTTACCCTGTTTGTTCAAAATTTTCGGCTGATAACAAGTACTGATAAGTTGTCACGGTTCATGGGCTCACGGTCCCATCCTTGCTCTGTTGTGTGTGTGTGTGTGTCTGATTGAGGCTGATTCGCTCCAGCTGAGGATCATTTACAAGGGCTATATTAGATCCTGTCACGCTGTCTTGTGTTGTCAGATCCTCAGATTGTCTGCCGTGTCATGGTCCGTGGTTTTCGTCCGTTCCTGGTTCCTGATCTCTGCCGTTTCCTGGACTCTATCACCGGATACTTGGCTGCCCATTGTTTCCCTGCGCTACCTGCCCCAACCTACGGAGAGCTCAACCTTATTTCCTCAGTTTCACCTGTCTGACGTTTTGCAATAAACCGTTCTTGTTTCCGCAACTTGAATCCTCCAGTCTTTATTTATGACATAAGTACTAATAACAAGGAAACAATCAAAAACACATTTATAAAAACACCATTATACATACTTTATTATTAATGCAACAGTGTGTTAAAAATCAGTTTCAAAATGCATAACAGAAGATGTGACAAGCATGATGAATCATCAACACAGTTTTCTTAAGTGGACACAGAAAGGTGAATAAATTATTAATAATAATAATAAGATGATTTGATGCTTCTGCCAAACATTTATAATGACCCTTTCTGCATGGATTCTTAGAAGTGCTAGATGATCTGTCAAATACTTAATAGTGCTTGTAGGTAGAAGACATTCTTTCACACTGAATGGCTTCTCTGTGGAAATCTCAAAACAGTCAATCAGTGCTATACTGTGTCCAGTTTTGTGCCTGTCACAGTTGTCTAAAACAGTGTTTGTGCAGGCAGATCCAATCTGAGGTGCATGAGGTTAACATAAGTATTTAAAATGAAGTGAGAATTTTCCTTATGTCTGACATGAAAAGCAGCATAAGGCAATAAAAACCTTTATGGCAGGGATTCTCAACTGTAGCCCTTAGAGTCCACTTCCTATAGAATTTAACTCCAACCTCAATTAAACTCACCTGCCTGTAACTTTCTCATTTAAAAAAAAATATATATATACTGCCCTCCATAATTATTGGCACCCCTGGTTAAGATGTGTTCTTTAGCTTCTAATAAATTCAGTTTTGTTCTAAATAATACAGGACCACAATGAAAAAAAATATGAAAATCCAACCTTTAATTCAAGTGCATTTATTCAGTGGGAAAAAAAATCCCACATTAAAAAATAATTTTTACATCAAATCATGTGTGCCACAATTATTAGCACCCCTGATGTTAATACTTTGTACAACCTCCTTTTGCCAACAAAACAGCACCTAATCTTCTCCCATAATGTTTCACAAGATGGGAGAATACAGAAAGAGGGATCTTCGACCATTCCTCTTTGCACAATCTCTCTAAATCATCCAGCGACCTGGGTCCTCTCCTCTGCACTCTCCTCTTCAGCTCACTCCACAGATTTTCAATGGGGTTGAGGTCTGGGGACTGAGATGGCCATGGGACGAGCTTGATTCTGTGTCTGGTGAACCATTTCTGTGTAGATTTGGCCACATGTTTAGGGTCATTATCTTGCTGAAAGACCCAGTGACGACCCATCTTCAGCTTTCGGGCAGAGGCCACCAGATTTTGCTTTAAAATGTCCTGGTATTTCAAAGCATTCATGATGTCATGCACCCTAACAAGGTTCCCAGGGCCTCTGGAAGAGAAACAGGCCCACAGCATCACCGATCCTCCCCCATACTTCACAGTGGGCATGAGGTGCTTTTCTGCATACTCATCTTTTGTGTTCCGCCAGACCCACTTAGAGTGTTTGTTGCCAAAAACCTCTATCTTGGTCTCATCTGACCAAAGCACATGGTCCCAGTTGAAGCCCCAGTACCGCTTAGCGAACTCCAGATGTTTGCGTTTATGATTGTGAGTGAGAAAAGGTTTTTTTCGTGCATGCCTCCCAAACAGCTTGTTGGCATGTAGATAGCGCCTGATGGTTGTTTTGGAGACTTTGTGACCCCAAGATGCTACCATTTGTTGCAATTCTTTCACAGTGAGCTTTGGAGAACTTTTTATTTCTCTTACCATCCTCCTCACTGTGCGTGGAGGCAAAATAAACTTGCGTCCTCATCCAGGCTTGTTTACCACTGTTCCAGTTGTTTTAAATTTCTTAATGATTCCTCTGACAGTAGATATGGGCAGGTGCAGGCGAGTGGCTATTTTCTTGTAGCCATTGCCTGACTTGTGAAGGTCGACACACATCTGCCTTACTTGAATGGTGTGTTCCTTTGTCTTTCCCATGTTGAAGAGTGGCCTCTGTGTCACGTCATATTTATACCCCAGGGAAACAGGAAGTGATGAATTACTAATTAAATGTTCCTAGATACTCTGATCAACTTTGTAAACTACTGTAGAAATGACAGAAATGCTTCAATTACATTTATTTCCTAGGAATTGTTAGGGGTGCCAATACTTGTGGAACAGGTGATTCTATGAAAAATAATTATTTCTTAGTCAGGGTTTTTTTTCCCCCTTAAAATTCACTTGAGTTGAAGGTTACATTTTTCTACAATTTTCAGTGTGAGAGTATGCTTCTGCAATAAAAATTTAATTTATTTTAAGGCTTTTAACACATCTTAACCAGGGGTGCCAATACTTATGGAGAACAGTGTATATATATATTTTTTAATAATACTAATTATAACAAAAAAATAACCACAGAGGGCATTTTTATAGGCGTCATGTTTATGTGTTTTGTTTTCAAGGACTTGTAGTATGTTTGTCTTTATGTGTAATGTTCCCTCTTGTTCTTTGGTTGCCATAGTAATTCATTTTATGATTAATTAGTGCACACCTGTCTGTATTTTAGTTTATCTTATGTATTTAAGTCCTTCAGTTTCTTTAACTCATGGTTTGGTGTCATTTGTGTCATTCACAGTCTTATGTTGTACCTTCTCGTTGGATTACTGCTTTTGTTTTATTGAAGTTAACTACATTATTTGAACACTTCCTCCTTTGTGGAGCAACCCTTGACAAAGTCAGTGGTGTCCACTGTGTAGATTTCATTTTATATTTTTATCCTATATGTGTTAGAGATCTAAACTGTTTTTTTAATTGATACCTTGAATGTGACAGCGAAATGGAGCAACCCACTGGTTCTTTTTGCGTTGTTGTTTGTAAAATGAAATGAGGGACCTGTCCCGTTTTTCATTAGTATCTCAGGCATCCAGAGACAGGAAAAGTGATGGCTGCCTTTTACCTTCTTCACGCAATTGCTCAAAGAAGAGCTGTACAACCTTCTGAGGGTGTTCCACTGTCTTCCATTCTGAAAAAAACTTTTTTTGAGTTAAAAATGTACAAATTATAAAATGAGCAAGTACATCATGAATCCATATTTTCCAAACTGTTTTGTCTTATCCTGAATCACTAGGGTATACCTATAATAAGTATTTATATTCAGACTATTTTAGACTGGTTTGGGTCATGCCACTGTGGAGTAGCACACTGCGTGACTCGTCACAGACATAAACAGAGAGAAGTAGCACTGGCTACAATATTCTTCCACAAGATGCATGCAGTTCTGTTTATTAACCGCTAGATTGCCAAAAATTACAGACTGCAGCTTTAAATAGACAATGACTTAGGCAACCATAAAGTTGGAGCCCATAAGATAAATATGTGATAAATATGTGCCCCTGAAAAGAAAAGATTTCAGTAAAAAAAGAATTGTAAAATTTTATGTAAGATCAAGTTTCATTTGATTCGATTTGTATGAGTGCGGTAGCACTGAGATGACCTCAAGCTGTAAAAGTATTTTCAGAACACATTTTATGCACTGTAAACATTTGTACACTTATTTTCCACCAATACATGCATACAACTATTTTCACTCATGTACATCAATAAAATACCATGCTATAAAATGTAGTTACTAATTACTTTAAAAATGTATAACCGTAAAAATAAAATATTTACCTTACAAATAACACTGATGCAGTTATAACCACTTTAATATTAATACACATTGGCCCTTGTTGATGTGCTATGCACCATCCAAGTCCATCTCTCAAGCATTTAGTACTATTCATGCTTACTTTTATTGTTTGTAATGTAAGGTATTGCCTGACATAGAATTACATCTGGACTGCATAAATGTTTCACATAATACAATTTTAGTGCCAAGCATATATATCAAAGTTGTCTTTGCATAATTTTAAAAACGTATACCTCTCCGCACACAAACTGCCATGATAAGGTAAAACTGACAATGGTTCAAGGTTCAAGGTTCTTTATTATTTGTCACATACACAATCATACAGGGTATAATCAGTAGTGAAATGTAGGTCAGGACAGGTCCGCTCAATGGACAGTGCAAAAAAATAAAATAAAAGATGAAACATAACACAGGTGTCAGTCCTCTGTCGTGTGTGTGTCATGTGTTCCCACCTCTTGTGTCCATATTTGGTTTGTTTCCTGTCCTCGTTAAGTGTCATTATGAGTTAATCCTTGTCCAGCCCTGTTTTTCTAATTATCTATGATTTACCTGTGTATTTATAGTCCTGTTTGTTCAGTTTGATTTGGTCTGGTCTACTTGTTACTTCCCCAGTGTATCCTGTCCATGTAAGTCCTGCCTTGTCCTCCCTTGATGTCTACATTAAAGACTATAATTTGAGTTTACGTCCTCGTCTGCGTGTCCTTGTTCCTCCCTCGTGTGTGCACCATGACAGAAGACCAGACCTAACCGTAAGCGGAGCCCCTTCACCTCGTTTTGTTTTGTTCGTTTTTTGAAAAGTTTTTTATTTTGTTCCTGTGTCTGTCTGTCCCACGGCAAGGACGTCGCCGCTCGTCATCCCGCTCGTAGCCCGCGTCAAGACTGCGTGGGAGTTCGGCGGGATCGCTGCGAGTGCCGCGAGTCCACTGGCCGCGAGCCCTCATGCCCGCCGATCGCGGGAGATATCCGCCACCTCCTAAGCCCGCCGGCTGGTTGCCTTTCCCACCAGGCGCGCCATTCGCGGGAGATCACGCCGCCGGATCGCCGCTGACTCATGTCCGCCGGATTGCCGCTGACTCAAGCCCACCAGATTGGCGCTGACTCATGCCCGCTGGGCACTGCTATCCCTAGCCCCGTGAATATAGTCTACATGTCAAGGCCAGGAGTGCCGTGTGTTTGTTTTGTTGTGCCCACAGGAACATTTTAAAGAACCTTGTCTTGTCCACGGAGACTCGTCTGGGGCAGGCGGCTCCTCTTGTTGTGGCCATGGAGGCCATTCTAGCCGCCTGCCCCCTTGTCGTGGAGGTGGAAGTGGTTGCTGAGGGACCCTGTGAGGGCCCCTGATGTCATGTCATGCCCAGAAGAAGCCTCAGCTTCCAAGCCAGCCCATGAGGGCTTCTGGTTCCTGTGGGCTGTCCTGTCCTGTCTGTCTGGCCCTGGAGGGCGTTCCTGTCGTGTTTTGTACTGTCATGTTGTATGTTTAGCCCCGGAGGGCTCCTGATACCCCCTAACTTCCCCAGGGAAATTTTTGGGGGGGTATAAGAGTTCCGGCTGTAGGAGCTGGGCCGAGAGGACCAGCTCCGCCATGGACTCCAGAGCTCCCAGCTCCACCATGGCCTCCTGAGCTCCCTGCACCGCCATGGCCTCCGAATTGTCTGTTCCGCTCTGGAGGTCCCCGTCCTGTGTTCCTGTCTTGAGGGGCCTCCAGAGCGCCCCCCCCCCCCCCCCCCCGATGGAACTGTTAAGGCTCAGTCCTCTGTCGTGTGTGTGTCATGTGTTCCCACCTCTTGTGTCCATATTTGGTTTGTTTCCTGTCCTCGTTAAGTGTCATTATGAGTTAATCCTTGTCCAGCCCTGTTTGTCTAATTATCTATGATTTACCTGTGTATTTATAGTCCTGTTTGTTCAGTTTGATTTGGTCTGGTCTACTCGTTACTTCCCCGGTGTATCCTGTCCATGTAAGTCCTGCCTAGTCTAGTCTTGCCTTGTCCTCCCTTGATGTCTACATTAAAGACTATAATTTGAGTTTACGTCCTCGTCTGCATGTCCTTGTTCCTCCCTCGTGTGTGCACCGTGACAACAGGAGAGTATATATAAATATAGGTAAGAATAAGATAAAAAATAAGTAAAAATTAAAATAAAATAAGGAGTAAAATGTGCAATGAAATAAAATGTGCAATACAGTCTACTGTGGATTTAATAAATATTAATATAAACAGGGATGTGCAAGAGGAATGTGCAAACAGGTTGTACCGGGTATGTACACATATCAGCAATGCAGATGATAATGGGTGTTTTTTACAGTTTATAAATTGAGTCCTGTAGATGTTATGAGACTGAGTTTAGGAGCCTGATGGAAGCTCCTCCTCAGTCTCTCAGTTTTTGCCATCATGCTCCTGAAGCACTTGCCAGATGGCAGCAGAGTGAAAAGACGGTTACCGGGGTGATTTGAGTCCTTGATTATTTTTGCAGCTCTGCTTTTGCAGCGTTTGAGGTAGATGTCCTGCAGAGAGGGGAGACCCTGGGCAGACCCTGCGATGCGCTCAGCTAAGCGCACGACTCTCTGCAGAGCTTTGCAGTCCTGATTTGTGGCGTTACTATACCACACTGAGATGCACTGAGTCAATACACTTTCTATGGCCCCTGAATAGAAAGTTTTCAGGATTGCTGGTGAGACCATGAATTTCCTCAGCTGTCGCAGATGGTACAGTCGTTGCCTGGCTTTCTTGACCTGTGTTTGAATGTGTGCAGTCCAAGTCAGGTCCTCGGAGATGTTTACACCGAGGTACTTGAAGCTGCTCACCCTCTCCACAGGGGTCCCGCTGATCATAAGAGGAGTGTAGGGCCGCTGCTGTCTCTTCCTGAAGTCTACAATCAGCTCTTTAGTTTTGCTCACGTTCAGAGAGAGACAGTTGTCCTGGCACCATGATGTAAGTCTCTCTACCTCACCCAAGTATGCGGTCTCATCATTGTTGGAAATGAGGCCCAGAACCACAGTATCATCAGCAAATTTAATAATAGAAGTGGAGCTGTGAGAGGACACACAGTCGTGTGTGTAGAGAGAGTAGAGCAGGGGACTCAGGACACAGCCCTGTGGGGCTCCTACGTTCAGGGTGATGGAGTTGGAGGTGAACTGGCCCATTTTCACCACTTGTGGTCTGCCGGTGAGGAAGTCTTGAATCCAGTCACAGAGTGAAGTGTTTAGGCCAAGGTCTGAGAGTTTGACAGCTACAACCCCAAATCAGAAAAAGTTGGGACAGTATGGAAAACGCAAATAAAAAAAGAAAGTAGTGATTTCTAAATTTACTTTGACTTGTATTTCATTGCAGACAATATGAACACAAAATATTTCATGTTTTGTCTGGTCAACTTCATGTCATTTGTAAATATACATCCTTTCCTGTCATTCAGACTTGCAACACATTCCAAAAAAAGTTGGGACAGTAAAGCATTTACCACTTTGTAATGTTGCCATTCCTTTTCACAACACTTAAAAGACGTTTAGGGACTGAAGACACCAAGTGATGAAGTGTTTCAGGTGTAATTTTGTCCCATTCTTCCTGCAAACAAGTCTTAAGGTGGGCAACAGTTCAGGGTATTCGTTGTCGCATTTTGCGCTTCAAAATGTGCCACACATTCTCTATTGGAGACAGGTCGGGACTGCAGGCAGGCCAATCAAGTACCCGTACCCTCTTCCTCCGCAGCCAGGACTTTGTAATGTGTGCAGAATGTGGTTTTGCATTGTCTTGTTGAAAAATGCATGGACGTCCCCGGAAAAGATGTCTTCTTGAAGGCAGCATATTGTGCTCCAAAATCTCTATGTACTTTTCAGCATTAATGGTGCCATCACAGAAGTGCAAGTTACCTTTGCCAAGGGCACTGACACAACCCCATACCATGACAGACCCTGGCTTTTGGACTTGTTGCTGGTAACAGTCTGGATGATCCTTTTCTTCTTTGGTCCGGAGCACACGGCGTCCATTCCTCCCAAAAAATACCTGAAATACTGATTCATCTGACCACAGTACACGTTTCCACTGTGTGATGGTCCATCCCAGATGCCTCCGAGCCCAGAGAAGTCGACGGCGCTTCTGGACACTGTTAACATAGGGCTTCCTTTTGGCACAGTACAGTTTTAACTGGCATATGTGGATGTAACTACGTATTGTGGTACTTGACAAAGGTTTGCCAAAGTAGTCATGAGCCCATGTGGTGATATCGCTTATAGATGAATGACGATTCTTGATACAGTGCCGCCTGAGGGATCGGAGATCACGGTTGTTCAGCTTAGGCTTGTGCCCTTGTCCTTTATGCACTGAAATTCCTCCAGATTCCTTGAATCTTTTAATTGTTATGCACTGTTGAAGATGAAATATTCAAATCTCTTCCTATCTTTCTTTGAGGAACATTGTTTTTAAACATTTCAATAATTTTCTCACGTATTTGTTGGCAAACTGGCGATCCTCAGCCCATCTTTACTCCTAAAGGACTAGACCTTTCTTGGATGCTGCTTTTGTACCAAATCATAATTACAATCACCTGTTGACATCAACTGTTTCAAATCACATCATTATTTAACCAATTTACCTCATTACTAGCCCTAAATTGCTCCTGTCCCAACTTTTTTTGGAATGTGTTGCAGGTCTGAATGACAGGAAAGGATGTATATTTACAAATGACATGAAGTTGACCAGACAAAACATGAAATATTTTGTGTTCATATTGTCTGCAATGAAATACAAGTCAAATTAAATTTAGAAATCACTACTTTCTTTTTTTATTTGCGTTTTCCATACTGTCCCAACTTTTTCTGATTTGGGGTTGTAGATTGGTGGGGACTATAGTATTGAAAGCTGAGCTATAGTCAATGAATAGCAGTCTGACATAGTTGCCATTTTTGCTGTCAATATGTGTGAGGGAGGAGTGCAGTACCTGAGAGATGGCATCATCAGTAGACCTATTTGGGCGATAGGCCAAGGGATGAAGAGGGTCCAAGGTAGCAGGGATGGAGGAGCATATGTGTTTCTTTAAAAGTCTCTCAAAAACCTTCATGACTGTTGATGTGAGGGCAACTGGACGATAGTCATTCAGGCAAGAGGGTTTACTGTTCTTAGGCACAGGGATGATGACAGATTTCTTAAATGAGGTGGGAATCACAGAGGTAGCAAGGGACTCATTAAAGATGGAAGTAAACAAACCAGCAAGCTGATCGGCACAGGACCTTAGAACGCGGCCAGTAATCCCATCAGGTCCGGCGGCTTTCCTGACGTTCACTCTCCTTAGTTCCCTCCGAACCTCGTCCTCCGACACGGTGATAACATGATCATCATCGCTGCTCTGTCTGCTGCTTCCTGACGTGCTGATCGGCAGAGTCGCGCCGCCATTGCATTCGAAGCGGCCGTAGAAGGTGTTTAACTCTTCGGCCAACAATGGATCTGCTCTCACCTCGGCGGAGGGGTTATTTCCAGAGGAACAGATGGTCTTCAGTCCCTGCCACATGCGTCGAGAGTCATTGAGCTGAAAATGTGACTCAATTCTCCCTCTGTATCGGAGTTTAGCAGCTCTAACTGCCCGTCGGAGAGCATAACATGATGCTTTGTACTCGCTCATGTTTCCTGACAAAAGACCGGCGTTGTATGCGGCAGTGAGTTGGTTAACCGCAGCACGGATTGATCTGTCCACCCATGGTTTCTGATTTGAGAATGTCCTTATTGTTACCGTTTCAGTGGCTTGGTCGGTTAGCATGTAAACAAAGCTTAATGCTACATCCGTGAACTCGCTGACGTCAGTTGAACTCGCCCGGAACATGTCCCAGTCGACGTCATTAAGAGACGCCTGTAGCATAGCTTCAGAGGGAGGACCAGCGCGTCACTTCCCTCTCCCCCAGGGATTCCTGAACGATCCTTTGTTTATATTCCGGTGTGAGGAAAATGAGTGGGATGAGTCGGCATGGTCCGATTTGCCAAGGCGGCAGGAAACGAGCTTTATAGGCATTCTTAAACTGAGTGTAGCAATGATCCAGTGTATTCGGTCCTCTAGTTGGACAGGATACATGCTGATGGAAGGTCGGCATGACCTTCCTGAGGTTGGCTTTGTTAAAGTCCCCTGCGATGATAGAGGAGGTGTCAGGGTGTTGGACAAAGCCAAGCTCGTGTCTGCCTGAGGTGGAATGTAAACGGCAGTAGCAATGACCGCGGAGAACTCGCGGGGTAAATAGAATGGGCGGCAGATAATGGAGAGATGTTCCAGATGAGGCGAGCAGGAACGCGACAGAATGGAGATTCTGTCAATGGCAGCTCCTTTTGGCATATAGGGCACATCTGCAAGGAAAAGAAAATTAATACAAAAAGTAAAAGTTAGCAGGAAAGTAAGTCTTGTTTTAGATGCAGTAAAATGTGAGAAATAAGCATTACTGTTAGGCTGTCTTCAGAAGTATCTCTGGCAGCAATATTTGTGACCTGCTCCTCTAAGTTGTCACCCTCCACAGTGACTAGATCAATTTTCTCCTGTGATTTTAGAATTATATTAACCTTAGTAACATTAGTTACAGTTAATGTCCTTGTTGTGAATTTGTCTTTATGACATGTAAACATACAGTCAGAGTGGAAAAAAACAAATCGTGTGTGTAACGTAGATAATAACTGTATTTTGCTGCTGTGCCAATGTGGCTATACAAAACTCACAATTGAGGCAGATGTATACACAACTCACATTTGAATTTTGTTTGCACTCCTCAGCATGTAATGCCAACATTTGCAGTGGCATGGTAGTATTACAGGTGACACAGGGCACCTTTGGCATCTTTGCAAATTCAGCTGAATTGTAGGGAAGAGGCTCGGTGTCCATCTCCTCCTGAAGGGGCACCAAAAAAAGGACATTTTTGCCACAGTTTGAGACAGACCGGATTTGCCGACCAGAGTAACCCTCTGTGTCCATGGAGATTAGGGTCATTCTTCTCTGGCCACTTCCTCCTGCAACAAAATTTGTATGTAGGTAATGAATGGATCCTGTATGGAATGGAACTGTAGTGAACTGAGCTCTTCAATCAAGCTCAAAATCCCCATATTTACCAGTTGCTTTATATAACATCCAACGTCCTTGAAAAGGAGGAAGTTTGGGGAACTCTTCCTCCATAAGTGTTACTATCTATAAATGGGTAATACATGAAAAGTCAAACATAAGATTTCAAATGTACACCAGGTAATAAAAAGAATTGCAACATTGCATATAGCTTTTTGAATGCACAAAAACATACAAATATACCAAATCATCAGCCATATAAGCATTCATGTTTGCAGTCCTCTGCTATGGTCACCACTTTTTTCCCTAACCCCGCCTGAGCCAGGGTTGTGGGTGAAGGAAGAACACAAACTGTGAGGTCTGTAAATTTGATAGGCGGCGCTGCCCGAGTAAACCGCCCTTTTCCTCTCTTCGCCTCAGTTTTTGAACAAAACATGTTTGGAAACTGTCTAAGAAAATGCAAGTAAATAACAGCATTCAGAAGTATGAAGTGGCATTCACAAGTGGCATTGAGTACAGAGAATGAGTGGTATTACACTATAATTCTAAGGTTATACTGTCAAAATTGTACAAAACATGAACAAAACTTTAAATAATTTGTTATAATTCTACCTCTTTAGCGCCTGGTTCACTCTGGCAGAAGTTTCAGTGATGGTGTTCAAAGGCTGGACTGTGCAAGACTTACAAGAGCCTGAGCCTGAGCCATGCTCTCTACACTGTTCTATAAAAGACAACATGTATATGAATTATACATGTACTTAACAATTTAACACAGAAATATGACAAAGCATTTTAGTAAACTTTTACCCTAAGCCAAGTTTAAAACCATGTTAAGGTGTAAAACTGTTATACAGTGGTGGCCAAAATGATTTTCAGCAGCTAAGTATTTTCAGCAGCTAAAAATGGTTTGAAGTCAGTTATGTCTATATTTTGCTTTAGTCAATAGGAAATATCAGTTTACATGTCCAAACTTTCATTTTGCCATTAATTGTAATAATCCAGTGAGATTTTTGTGCTCCACACAGAGATCTGATCTGATCATCATCAAGTCTGTCTGGAATGACATGAAGAAACAGAACAAACTGAGACAGACTAAATCCAGAAGAACTGTGTCTCCAAGACGCTTCAAGAAAGCTGCCTGCAAAGCTCCTGAGAAACGGACAAAAGCTGCTTTAAACACAAAGCATGCTGACTTTAAATGCTGCACATTAATGCAATTCTTAATTCTGCAGACACCAGTTGAAAAGCATTTGTTTCAGTGTAGTAACGCACATTTGCGAATTTTTCAAATCGTGTACACGTTAACGAATTGCACTGGGCCTTGTTCGTAGGTAGTTGTGTGTGTGTGTGTATCGTGAAATGCTGTAAACTGCGAAAATGACGTCTCAAAATTCAAATGAACCAACCAAGATCGACTCGAACAAGACGTCAATGAATGAACAGGTGTCACCTGATCCACAAATGCACAGATTCCTTTTTGCATGAGAAATTTATGATATATTAATGCAGAACAGACAATTTTTATTCGCAAACATGTCTGTATTTGTACAAATCGCTGCACAATCATTTAATCCCCAATTCCCCAGACTCAAATTAAAAGGCATTTGTTTGTGGTTAGTAAGATACATGCATAAAATTTATGTAGCACATGGATAATTGAGCATGCATCTATTAATCATTTTGAGTCTAAAATCATCCCATAGTTTGCTATGGTCGGATGTGTAGGAGGAGCACAGGAAGCGCATCACAGGATGAAAGGGCAGGATGTGATGCAGAATAAGATTGACAGTTTTTCACAACAAATCATCTTTCTGCGACTCATACTACGAGCACGGAAGAGTGAACGCACACATGCAGTGCTGGGGAGGGCTAATGCTAATGAAATCGCCTAAATCAGTGGAATATGAATAGAAATAATGATTCTGTCTGAAGAAATCTGAAGTAAACATGAGTAAATATATCTATATTTCTCTGTGTATATGCATCTTTGGACTATAAGCTCTTATTGATGCTGTTTAGTGAGTCTATGTGAACACAAATAAACCGCTGCTGACGTGACTGAATATGAATGCGTCGTGAATTTGTATTCCAAAAATGACACATACAGATTTATTATTTTGCACTCCTGACATGAATTACCAAATTACTGTCATTGCAACAATGTTTTATCAAAACAGTGGTCAAATATTGAAGCTAGAGCCTTTAATCTTTCTACTGATGCACAGTTTTGTCCAGATCAAGTAAGAGTGTGATGTTTAACGTGCTGTTAAAGTGAAACATCATTAATCTGGGGCCGTCGCCGATCTTTGACCGTTTTAAAGACACTGCATTACCTCTTAAGGCACATGTTCACAACTTGTATGTGAGGTGATCAATATCAAATCATTTGTGCAAATAAAATACAAATAATCCAGGTCCAGAAACCAGCCCTGCATGGCCTCCTGTAGTCGTCTAAAAGCAGCCATGACACTGCCTGTGAATCAAGGCCGTAACCATGCCTTGAACATTGGGGGGGACCAATTTTTGTATATATATATATATATATATATATATATATATATATATATATATATATATATATATATATATATATATATATATATATATGCTTTAATTGACGCACACACACACATTATTACTCGCACACAGAGACTTGTCAACACTACCCCCGCGACTTTTATTGTAATAAAATAGTTTCCATACTGAATCTATTATATTTCTCAGCAACGACGTGTTTTTGAAGTAGGACTAAATTGACAGTTTCATTGTTTGTAGGGACAGACAAACAGATGCAGATGATTAACACACGCACATTTCATCTCTCTCGCTCTCTTTCTCTCAAAATGGGCATATTTTTGAAAAAGTCAAGTAATTGCTTCACTGAATATAACTGTCGGTCATTTAACATTTCTTTCCTAAAACAGTTGACTAAACATTAATTGATTTGCAGCTTCCATCTTACCTCGCTCTCTTTCAGTGTTTTCAATCTTTCGCGGCACGCTCAGCATCTGTGAACGCTAAACCCCGCCTACTTTGATTTGATTGGCCAGTTCAATTATTTTGACATTGACAAGCGCTGTTAGCCCGCTGAGGAAGAGCTGACTGAAAATGTTACTTTTAAAGCTTTTTTGTCATCCTAACAAGAGCGCTGCATAATGGAGGACAGCAGATCAGTGCAAGAATTTCAAATATTGGGGGGGACATTTGGCCATTTCTAATTATTGGGGGGGACTTGTCCCCCTCAATGTCTATGGTGGTTACGCCCATGCTGTGAATATATATGAAAAATAAGTAATATTATCCAAATAAATTAAAGAGATCAATTAATTAAAAAAACAAACTAAAATTAGCTTTTCTAATCTTTTTGTATTCTATCTGTTTATTTTTATTTATTATACAATTAACAAAAACAAAAAAGGCCTCTAAAATCAGCTGATCAAATGTAAAAAACTGTAACTTGAATGCAATGTAAGTCGCTTTGGATAAAAGCGTCTGCTAAATGCATAAATGTAAATGTAAATGTAAAATTAACTTGCTCTATTCCTTTTCTAGTCTATTTGTTTTCTTTTTATTTATTATATATATATTTTTTAAAAAACTTGCTACGTGTACTGTGTTAAGCTAACTGAGACTTGTCATAGCACTTGTATATCATTGCTCTTTTGTTGATTTTGATTGCTTCCATTGTCCTCATTTGTAAGTTGCATTGGATAAAAGTGTCTGCTAAATGACAATGTAAATTTAATTCTTTGCACCTAAATCCACAAAATTGGCATAATTCACAAAACAGACATGTCACCTTTCACACTAACGAAACATTTAAGGCCAATTACCTGAGACTGTCCGGCATTTGCCAGCTGATGGTGGTTATCCATTTTCTTACCTGGGGTGTGTTTCCCAAAAGCAACTATAGTCGCAAGCTCCATCGTTGCCAATAGAATTCAATGGAATTAACGACCATAGTTACGTTAGGAGAAATTTGTCTTAGTCAATATAGTTGTATATAGTTTTATATACAATTCTCATTTAAGTGTTTAAATCAATGCACTTGATTATTAAAAGCACACACCTTTCTTCAGCAGAATCGCAAACGCAGGAGGTCACATTACTACACCAAAATAAAAGTCTTGTTCATTAAAATAATATAATTTTACATTAGAAAACAAATATGACCAGTGCTGGTAGAATGAGTCGGAATGCGCATGGGCTACTTTTGACCTACAGACAAAAAAAAAAAAAAAAAAGGGAAAATTGTCAATTTTATTTTCACAAAAATGTGTTCATTAAGCCCTCGTCTAGTGATCCCAATTTTCCAAATAGTAATTAAACATCTAAAATTATCTTTATTTGTGTGTTTTCTGAGAGGAGCACCTTTTCCTCTGCTTGCTTCTCACACCTGGCAGCGCATGATCAAGATAAATATACACAGAATTACAGTATTTAAGTATTCACGCAAATATAATCTGTTATGTCTTAAGCAGTGTTGGGGGTAACGCATTACAAGTACGCGAGTTACGTAATAATATTACTTTTTTCAAGTAACTAGTAAAGTAACACATTACTTTTTAATTTACAAGAAAATATCTGAGTTACTTTTTCAAAAAAGTAACGCCAGTTACTTTTTTCCCATTTATTGACTGATAGTTATTGAAAAACTAACTGAAATAAAATAATAATTAACAAAAATTAACAATCGTTTTCGTAATCATTACGTTCTCACCCCTTGGCAGAAAAATATTTGAGTTGTGTGACAGTTTAGGGAAATACCTGTAAATGGCGCATCACACACACATTGGGTTATCTGACGGAGAGACGCAAAACAGTTTAAAGCAGAGTCCTGCACCGGTCCTGTTTGCTAAACGTGCACCAGCAGTACTTAACAGAACACCCGACCCGTTATCCGACAGCAGCACTAATTTAATTCTGTACCAGACCAGAACCGTTTGACAAAGACCGCGAGTCGCGACCCGAACCGCACACGCATTAATCTACAACATCAGGTAGGCAAACTTATTCATTTTCTCGTGTAACACAAGCAATCAAACCAACATTAGGCATTCTAAGTTGGTGCTTTGACGAAAAACAGACATGCAGAGCAACGTGATAATTAACAGAAAAAAAGATGAGAACGTGCATCCTTTCTGTAAACAAAAGCATCTCGTGATCACTCTGCCAAACTTTAGAACAAATATGCATAGGCTAAATCACATCATACACATGCTTATAATTCTTCATAAATAAAGAAAATAACTTATTAAAATATGAGCCTTTACTGCGATTGCCAGGTCCATGTGGAAGTGGAGTGCTGTGGAACAAGGCAAAGTCAGCAGAGCAGGAAGCCAGGGCGGAGCAGACGGACCCGGAGCCCACCAGGGCGGAGCGGACGGACCCGGAGCCCACCAGGGTGGAGCGGGCGTGACAGGAGCCCCCCAGGGCGGAGCGGGCGTGACAGGAGCCCCCCTGGGCGGAGTAATAGAGCACCGCAGGAAAGCAGACCGGGCAGGAAACCATATCAGCGTCTGAGATCTGGGGGGAACAGAGACAGACAACACAGAGAGAGCAGAGACAGACAACACAGGGAGAGTAGAGACAGACAACACAGGGAGAGTAGAGACAGACAACACAGGGAGAGCCTTCCTGGTCTCAGGGGCCGTGGCTGAGCAGGTCTGGGAATCACAGGCGGCCTCCGTAGCCGTGCCAAGGCAGGACAGGAAATCCCAGATGGCCTCCATAGCCGTGACATCGGGGCAGGACATGGAATCACAGACGGCCTCCATAGCCGTGACAGGACAGGACATGGAATCACAGGCGGCCTCTATAGCCGTGACTGGGCAGGACATGGAATCACAGGCGGTCTCTATAGTAGTGACTGGGCAGGACAAAGAATCACAGGCGGCCTTCACAGCCGTGACTGGACAGGACATGGAAATCACAGGCGGCCTCTATAGCCGTGACTGGGCAGGACAGGGAATCACAGACAGCCTCCTTTGTCGTGACAGGACAGGGCGAGAGTTCACATACGGCTTCCTTTGCCGTGACAGGACAGGGCGAGAGTTCACAGACGGCCTCCTTTGCCGTGACAGGACAGGACAAGGATTCGTAGGAGGGTACCACTGACACCTCTGGAGGTTCTGCAGCAGACGCTGCCACCTCTGGAGGTTCTACCGTGGTAACACCTGGAAGCAGGAGGAGTTCAGTGACAGTCTCTTTGATAGTAACATGACAGGCTGGGAGTACATTATTGGGTGCCACCACCATACCAGGAGCTGAAACAAGCATCGCCGCTTCAGGAGGTTCTGCAGCATGTGCTGCCACCTCTGAAGAAGCTGCAGCGAGTGCCATTGCTTCAGTGAGCATAGCAGCGAGGGTCACTACCCCAAGAGGTTCCGCAGCATCAGCCGCCACCTCTGGAGACATTGCAGTGGATGTCGCTACCTCAGGCAGTCCAGTGGTGGTGTACGCAGCCCAAATGCAACATAAAGCGATCCCTATCATGGGAAGCGCTTCAGACAGGGAAATCAGTTCAGGGACCGGAGGGCCAAAGTGAGTGGGTTTGGGGATACCAGCAGTGCGTACAGACACCAGCGGTGCATCCCTCACGCTGGATATCAAACAGGGAACTCGAAGGACTGACCTTAAATCTCTGGGTGGGATAGGTTCTGACGGAAGAGCTGAGACGTGAAGAGGCTCTGGCTGAGGAGCTGAGACGTGAAGAGGCTCTGGCTGAGGAGCTGAGACGTGAAGAGGCTCTGGCTAAGGAGCTGAGACGTGAAGAGGCTCTGGCTGGTCAGCTGTGACATGGCGTGACTCTGGCTGGTCAGCTGTGACGTGACGTGACTCTAGCTGGTCAGCTGTGAGTTGGGTGAGTTCATGATGATCCGCAGTGGCTTGGTGTGACTCGGGATGACGAGCTGAGACGTGGTGTGACTCTGGCTGGAGAGCTGAGAGGTGGTGTGACTCTGGCTGGAGCGTTGTGCTTTGGTTGGACTCGTGACGATCAACTGTGGCTTGGCTTGACTCGTGACGATCAACTGTGGCTTGGCTTGACTCGTGACGATCAACTGTGGCTTGGCTTGACTCGTGACGATCAACTGTGGCTTGGTTTGACTTGTGACGATCAACTGTGGCTTGGCTTGACTCGTGATGATCAGCTGTGGCTTGGCTTGACTCGTGACGATCAGCTGTGGCTTGGCTTGACTCACGGAGATCACTGGTGGTTTGGCTTGACTCGGGATGATCAACTGTTGCTTGGATTGACTTGTGATGATCAACTGTAGCTTGACTTGACTCGTGATGATCACCTGTGACTTGACTTGGTTCTTCAACATCAGCGGCGACTTGACTTGGCTTTTTAACCTCAGCTGGGACTTGACTTGGCTCTTTAACATCAGCTGGGACTTGACTTGGCTCTTTAACATCAGCTGGGACTTGACTTGGCTCTTTAACGTCAGCTGGGACTTGACTTGGCTCTTTAACATCAGCTGAGACTTGACTTGGCTCTTTAACATCAGCTGAGACTTGACTTGGCTCTTTAACATCTGCTGGGACTTGACTTGGTATGTGACTGGCAGCAATGACGCTACGGGGTGTTGTAGTGGCCGCCATTTTGTGAGCGTGCTCTAGCGCGGCTGTGATCTCACAATTGGGTGCGGTGTCTTGTTCCTCCGCGACCCCCACAGTGAATGCTGAATCCGCAGTCCACAGAACATAATCCAGGAAATGACTTAGTGACAAACGAGGGCCATTTTGAATTATTTTTGCTTTTAACGGTTGGTTAAGGCCATCACAGAAAAAGTCTATTAATATACAGTCCGGTAAATCTGAGCCATTAGCCAAAGCCAAATATTCCGTGATGTAACCCTCAAGTGATCGAGTTCTCTGCTTGAGGCCTAGTAACAAGGCCGCTGTATCCATACCTGGCCAATGTTGATTGGGAAAGCCGCTGGATCCTTGTGTGGCCGAGTATTCTGTTACGGGGCTGACGAGACGTGAGACATGCGGATCCATATGCCAAGCTTTATTATTAGACATGGTCAATACAGGCAGGGTCGGACAGTAGCAAACAGGTATAACAAAGACAGGGCAGAGAATAATCCAAGGGCAAGCGTGGGTCGACGATCGGCGAACAGTATACAGAGGGCAAGGCAGAGAGAATAAACCAGGAGCACGGGCAGGAATCAACACACAGGAATTCTAACTAGGACAATACTGGGAATGCTTTGTAATGCAGCGGGGCTAACAATACTCGGCAGAGAGTAAGAGAAAGTCCAGAGTTTATATAGTGTGTGTGATTGGGTGATGGTGATGTGAGATTGTTCTCAGGTGTGTGCGTGATCAGTGCAAACAGCTGTGTTGGTGCAGTGGATGATGGGAAATGCAGTCCTCGTGTGATCTGTAACTGACTGTGTGGTGTGAAAGTCCATGTGATGGGTGAGTGACCTCTAGTGGTGAATGAACAGAAATTCAAGGCCAGGATTCGTGACATCATCAAAATGAATTAAAACGGTGAAATGCAAACACAGAATATGACACAAACCTGCAATAATTAAATATGTTAAACAACACACATGTATCTAATCCCATTTTATTAACCAATGTCTTTGCTGCTGACCTTTGATGATCCAGTTCAATCATACTGATAAGAAAAAATGACTTTAGATAAACTAACAATTGTGCTTCATTGTTTTTTTATTGCTGAAGAGTGTTGAACTTCTTCTCCTGCACTCTACTCTTCACACATGAATTACTTTAGGTTTATTCATTACACTTTTTGGTGTGAAAGGGCTTTACATTTGCTATAATTACAAATTATTGTATTAAAAACAATCAAGCCCTGCTCATATTTAAAAAGTAACGCAAAAGTAACGCAAAAGTAACGTAACACATTACTTTCCTAAAAAAGTAACTAAGTAACATAATGAGTTGCTTTTTTAGGTAGTAACGCAATATTTTAATGCATTACTTTTAAAAGTAACTTTCCCCAACACTGGTCTTAAGTGACCGTTTGAGGAACTGTTGGGGAAAACATCTGATGTGTAACATTATATTAGATTTGTGCATTACAGTAGGTCTTAATTTATAGGCAGTCTGTCGCATTAATTTTAATCTAACAAAAGAAAATGGCGCTGCTATGTTCGGCCGCCGTCCGGGCAGTCTGTATATAGGCAGTCTGTCGCATTCATTTTAATCTAACAAATCCAAGATGGCGCTGCTATGTTCGGCCGCCGTCCGGGTCGCTCCGCTAAGACTATGCTTTTATTTACTTTTTTACTTACTTTTGATTTCTATTTTTACGCACATAACGTCTGCACTGATCACCTACGACAAAAGTACACTCTTGGACATTGGAAACCGCCTCACTAACCTGGTTCAGGACACTTTATTACCGAATCCATCGTGGCCTCTTGAGATTCTTCGGAACGCGGAGAACAAAGACCACAGGAGACGGAACAAAAAACACCGTGGAAATAGCGCTGGTATTCGAAAAACAGGAAAAGGGCTCACAGTCCTCCTTTACCGAGCATTTTGCTCGCTAATGTCCAATCCCTGGAGAATAAGATGGACGATCTTAGAGCCAGGATAAGTTTCCAACGGGACATAAGGGACTGTAACATCATCTGTTTGTCTGAAACATGGCTCACGCCCTCGGTTCCGGACACTGCTGTAACGCCGTCTGACAACTTCTCTGTTTTACGGATGATCAGCGTGATCAGCGGCTACATTAACAAACATCCTGACGCTGCCTTTATCATCGTGGGGGATTTTAACAAAGCCAACCTCAGGCAGGTCATGCCGAACTTTCACCAGCATGTATCCTGTCCAACTAGAGGACCGAATACACTGGATCACTGCTACTCTCAGTTTAAGAATGCCTACAAAGCCCGTTCACTTCCGGCTTTCGGTAAATCGGACCGCCATTTTCCTCACACCGGAATACAAACAAAGGCTCGCACAGGAACCCCCGGTGAAGAGGGAAGTGACGCGTTGGTCCTCCCACTCTGAAGCTATGCTACAGGCGGCTCTTGATGACGTCGACTGGGACATGTTCAGGGCGAGTTCATTTGACGTCAGCGAGTTCACGGAGGTAGCAGTGAGCTTTGTAAACACACTTACCGAACAAGCTACAGAAACGATTACTGTAAGGACTTTCCCTAATCAGAAACCGTGGGTGGACAGAACAATCCGCGATGCGGTTAACAAACGCGCATACAACGAGGCTCTTTTGTCTGGGAATATGAGCGTGTATAAAGCATCGTGTTATGCTCTCAGACGAGCTGTAAGTGCCGCCAAACATCGCTACAAAGAGAGAATTGAGTCTCATTTTCAGCTCAATGACTCTCGACGCATGTGGCAGGGACTAAGGACCATCTGTGCCTTTGGAAACAAATCCTCCGCGGAGGTGAGTGCAGATCCGTCGCAGGCCGATGAATTAAACACCTTCTACGGCCGCTTTGATTGCAACGGCGGCAGCGCGGCTCTGCCGATCAGCGCGTCAGGAAGCAGCAGGCAGAGAAGCGAGAATCATGTGATCACCGTGACGGAGGGCGAGGTTCGGAGGGCACTAAAGGGAGTGAACATCAGGAAAGCGGCTGGACCTGACGGGATCACAGGCCGGGTTCTGAGATCATGCGCTGATCAGCTTGCTGGGTTGTTCACTTCTATCTTCAACGAGTCCCTTGCTACCTCTGTAGTTCCCACCTCCTTTAAAAAATCCAGCATCATCCCTGTGCCTAAGAACAGTAAACCCTCCTGCCTGAATGACTATCGTCCAGTGGCCCTCACATCAATAGTCATGAAGGTTTTTGAGAGACTTGTTAAGAGCCACATTAGCTCATCCATCCCTGCTACTTTGGACCCTCTTCAGTTTGCCTATCGTCCCAATAGATCAACTGATGATGCCATCTCACACATTCTCCACTCCTCCCTCACACACATTGACAGCAGCAATGGTAACTATGTAAGACTGCTATTCATAGACTATAGCTCAGCTTTCAACACCATAGTCCCCATCAAGCTGACTTCCAAACTCACAGGCCTTGGCCTAAACACTTCACTCTGCGACTTGATTCAAGATTTCCTCACCGGCAGACCTCAAGTGGTGAAGGTAGGCAAGTACACCTCAAACTCCATCACCCTGAATGTAGGAGCCCCACAGGCTGCGTTCTGAGTCCCCTGCTCTACTCTCTCTACACACATGACTGTGTGTCCTCTCACAGATCCACATCTATTATCAAATTTGCTGATGATACTGTGGTTCTGGGCCTCATTTCCAACAATGATGAGACCGCATACTTGGATGAGGTGGAGAGACTAACATCATGGTGCCAGGACAACTGTCTCTCTCTGAACGTGAGCAAAACCAAAGAGCTGATTGTGGACTTCAGAAAGAGACACCTGCTGCCCTACACTCCTCTTGTGATCTGCGGGACCCCTGTGGAGAGAGTAAGCAGCTTCAAGTACCTCGGTGTAAACATCTCAGAGGACCTGACTTGGACTACACACATCCAAACACAGGTTAAGAAAGCCAGGCAAAGACTGTACCATCTGCGACAGATGAGGAAATTCAGGGTCTCACCAACAATCCTGAAAACTTTCTATGCAGGGACCATAGAAAGTGTATTGACTCAGTGTATTTCAGTGTGGTATGGAAACAGCTCCAGCCAAGATTGCAAAGCCCTGCAGAGAGTTGTGCGCTTAGCTGAGCGTATCTCTGGGTCGGCTCTCCCCTCTATGCAGGACATCTACCTCAAACGCTGCAGAAGCAGAGCTGTCAAAATCACCAAGGACTCAAATCACCCTGGTAACTGTCTCTTCACTATGCTGCCTTCTGGTAAGCGCTTCCGCAGCCTGATGGCAAAAACCGAGAGATTTAGGAGGAGTTTCTTCCCCAAAGCCATCAGGCGGCTCCTGAACTCAACTCAGCCTCTTAACATCATCTGACTTACTTCAAATCACTAATCACACACTCATTATTCTCTACCTCATACTGACAGTGTCATTTGCTCATTTGCACACAACACTTTCTGTGTCTTGTAACATATCTCATCTTATTTTTATATTTATATTATTTTTTTGTGATTGGCTGCTTCATGTCAACCATGTTCAACCTGTTTGCACATTCCTCTCTGTACAGTCATGCTTATCTTAATATTCAATTCTACAGCATACTGTCATGCACATTCTTTTATATTTTATATTTTATTCTTTATATCTTATTTTTTATTCATTTTATTTTATGTATACTTCCCTTGTGTTGTATTTTTCAATATTTGCACTGTCCATGGAGCGGACCCGACTCTCATTTCACTGCTGGTTATACAATCTCTGTATAGTCGACAAATAAAACTTGAACTTGAACTTGAAAAGAGGGAATTACTCACTGCTCTGACTGAACTGCTTTTGTAGTTTTAATAATACATTTATTTGTAATGAATACACTAAAGGGATTTTTACATTGATTATTTGTTTTTCTAACTTGAATGCTTTTGTTTATTAAAAAGGTAATGCATTATTTGTTTTTTATATTTGTCCTACTGTTTTTTGCATCTGTTCTTGTTTATAGTAAAAAATAGCTATTGTGATTATTAATATAATAATTATTATTAAGAAAAGAACTGGAGAAAAATATGCAATGTTTCTTGGTAATTTTGCTTTGGATCTTTTTTCTCAAAATTGAGTTTGCTGACTCTACCGACTTCAAACGAGTGTAGCTCAGTCATTTTTCATCCGATTCCAACAAATCATACATAATTTTGAAGGTCTTTTAATGAAAAAATAACTTTTTGAAAATTTACTCATTTTGACTTATTTTGCCTGCAGAGGTCACAAATATAATATGGTATATGATTAATTGAAGGGACGAATTACAGGGCTATCAAAAGCCCAAACAACTGTGAAGTTCTTTCAATTCATAATAAACTACAGAGCATTTGTGATATTCTCAATCAAGGATAAAAATTCAGTATTACTCTTCAAATTACAGGATTGGAAATAACTTCTGAATATTACAAACTCACAAAAAACTTGTAGATCAAAATTAAATTTGTGATTGCTAATTCTAATTCTAAAAACTAACTTCTAAACTAACTAACATAATAAAACCCAATTTAAGTGTCTCTAACCATAACATAACATAACATAAAATTATATAACATAACATAACAGCAGCAAAAGGTTTATGAGAATGCCTTTTATTTGTATATTTATTTCAGTATACTTGTTAATGAAAGTTACAGGGCTGAGAGCAAGCTGATAAATATGATAAATGTGTAAGTTAATAATTTTAAGACTTTAATAAAAAAAACTTTACATTATAGGCTAATGGTAGTAAGAGAAAAATAGTAAATGTCAAAATGACTCAAAAGATCTTGGTGTTTAATTGTTTCAGCATATTTATGCTGGAAATAAACGTATTGTATAAAATAAAGTCATTTTAAATTTCTCCTCTCACAGATCCATTTAAAAATGGTAGAACATGGACAATCAAACCATCCTGTTGAATGACTGATAGTACAGTTCTCATCTACACGTCCATTGGGCTCTCCAGATCCCCACATCCTGCATCAACAGATCAGCATTAGATGTTCAGTGCTGCTTTCTGTGTGATATGATACTGACTGTGAGAATTATTTATTACATACAGTATTAATCAGTTTAATTCAGTGATTTCTCACCCAGAGGTCAGTGTGCTGCCATCAACCCATTTCCATCTGCCCTCTTCGTCACTGTCGGTCAGACCAATCCAGACTTCACTTCCACCGGATATTTTATTAACTAAATCCTGAAAAGACAAAGAAGAAAAAGAAATTACTTCAAATATTTCAACTGACCTCTCATAAACGACACACACACAATTACTAATTGGAGACAATCCAATGACTTTTTATTTTCTTCACCCCCCCACCCCCCATTTCAATTAATTAAATATGGGTATAACCATCACAGAAAACATTATGCAGTTTTAGTTTTTATTCTTTATGTATTGTTTTTACATGAGAGGACTTCCCTATACAAACCTCAAATGGAGGTTTTGTCAGATTTAGCTCACTTCTGCTAACAAATATGTCCCCAGAATATGGTAAAGTAAGTACATTCCACTCACTTGTTTTTCGCTGTTCTTTATGATCACTAGATCTGCTCCTCTGTCTGTACAGTATCTTCTGCTCTCAGTCCAGCTCATGTTCTCATTGGAAACGTAGTAAAGACTGAATTGATAGTAAATCCATCCATCTGTGAACATCTCAACTATTAGCTCTTTATTGTCATTCACAAAAAATTACACAAACTATTTTTTTAGATCTACATACCTAAATATATTCATAATTGATCATTTTATCTTATTGTCATTGAATATTTATGCAGTTTTATTTAATGTAGTTCAAGAATACCTTGAATAAACTTTGACAGTACATTTTTCTCTTGATTGATCTGTACGTTCAGTTGAATTAAGTTGGTAATGCTTTGTAGCTGCTGTCTCTCTTCTGTGTAGTTTGTGCTCGTTGTATGGATGTGGACACACAGCACTATGACTGCAGTCAGCAGAAGAACACACAGCAGCACCAAACACACTGTAGCGGGTCTGAAGCTCCTGATATTCACACTATCACTTCCTGAAGATCATCAAACATGACTTTATTCTCTCTATTTTTCCATTTATCACAGCACACAGCAACTGAAAACATGCAAACTGAGCAGTAAGTCATTATTGATTAAATTTGTGCTATTATGTACCTGTGAGTTCAGATGATTGGATTCTCGATGCATTATGGTCGGTGATCTTTTTTCCAGATCGACCAGTTATAACATCAATATTTTCATACACATCATCAGCCCTTTTTCCATCTTCTTTGTGCATTTTGCAGGTTTTTTTCTGTAGTTGTCTGTAGTTTTGGTATCAAGAACACTAGTTGAGTTACACTAGTGCACCGTGTTGTGTTCCTCGTCTGTGTTTGTGTGGTCAGTATTTATGCAGAAAGGAAGTTCATCTTACTTGGTGTGTTAAATGAAGAACAAATGCATATATTATCACACAACTATTCACTTCCCTCAGGTATAAACTGATAATACATTTCCTCCAAAAAAAGTGCAAAATGTTAATAAACGTGAAAATAACACATTCGTTACCATAGTTTGCCTTTTTATCTGTAAAGCTATAGGGGACTTGTTCATTTTGAAAGTAGGTGGTGTTGAAAACCTTCGATGTTTGGCGAGCTTCAGTTTGTTACATCAGAAGTCCAGACGGCTGAACAGTTGATGGTTTTAGCAGTGACTGCATTTAATGCTCTTCCATCAGTATAATTATTCAATGACTTTTAAGGGGCTTGATTTAAGAAAAGAGCTAGAGCAGTGAAAATTCCCATTTCCACCATCAGGGCAATAATTAAGAATTTCCAATCATCAGAAAATGTTATGAATCTGCCTGGAAGAGGACGTGTCTATATCGTCCTAATGCACGCTGAGGAGGAGAGTTTGAGTGGCTAAAGACTCTCCAAGGACCACAGCTGGAGAATTGTAGAGAAAGGTTGAGTCTCGGGGTCAGAAAACCTTAAAAAAAAATTGTCAAACAGCACCTACATCACCACATGTTGTTCGGGAGGGTTTCAAGAAAAATTATCCACGCTCATCCAAAAACAATCTCCAGCATATTCGGTTATTAGACATGACTGGAACTTCAAATGGGACTGGCTTCTATGATCAGATGAAACTACAAAAATGGCTTTTTAGCAGCAAACACTCAAGATGGGTTTGGTGCACACAGGGATAAAAAAGTACCCCATGTGTACAATGAAATATACTGTTGTATTTTTAATGTTGTGGGCCAATATTTCTGCTGGAGGTCCTGGACATCTTGTTTAGATACATGGCATCACTGATTCTATCAAATACCATGTAATAGGGCTGTCACGATAACCGCAATATCGCAATACCACGCTATTGACGAGCATAACCGTAGAGGAATGCAACAACCGCAGCAACCGCGATATTTCCTTTTTTTTTTTTTTTTCTTAAGGCTACTCCCTTCTCATTTTATACTTAGTGCATATGTACTATGTGTACCATGCTGATTTGTACAGAGGCTCAGTAAATTTGCACTTAACAAGCCTAAACAGACAGTGAATGAGAGAGAGATCGACTGAGCGTGTGCGATTACCTGTGAGTTTGTCCTTCAGCCCGAGTCATGTATATTTGTGAAAACAGGTTGTCATGTCCAAGGAAAGCGAAATCTGTCTTAACATCGACGCTCTGCTGGTCAGCTGAGCCTTTAAAAGTGGCGCTCAAAGTTAAAATGATTTCAGCAGCTTTACATATCATTATAACATTACATATCTCGAATGAATCAGCGTTTTTGAACGTGTAGTTGAATGAACAGTTTAAGACTCACTCAAAGACAGCCTCTTACCGCCACCTTGTGGCGCAACAATGAAACTGCACTGACTGAGACCCGTCTAGAACACGTAGGTGAAATATCAACAGAAAAAATATCTTGTCAGTCATATTCGAGGATCAGAACTAACTGTTTTATATATATATATATATAGGCTAACAATAGACTATCGATCTAATTGTCAGGTTTATGTTTTGTTATGTGGACCATTATTTAGTCATTCTCTTCCGTTTACTTCACTCCCTGTTACAACATGATTTAGTTTCGGTTCCATTGGTTTCTGAATATGACCTCTTTACATCGTAACACATACACACATATTATATAATCTAATCACAGATTATATCATATATGTGTATATATATATATATATATATATATATATATATATATATATGTGCGGTAATACCGCATACCGCGCTATTGAGCCACTCAAAATTAACGCAAGGGAAATTCCTTCACCGCGACAGTCCTACCATGTAATAATTTTAGCTCTTGGTTAAGCTTTTATTTCAGCTTTTAAATTGAATTTTAGCTTTAGGGAATTTAAACCTTAAGATTCGATATTGATATGATTAATTGATATTAATCAAAACTTCCGATTTATACCTTATTAACGATCGTCCAGCGAGTCATTATATCAGTATGTCTGAGCAATTCTGTTTATTGTAGTGGCCTCAACAATAATAGAATTAACTGGGTTAAATTTTGAGCATAGGTAACAGTCTCTGGGCAAAGTTTGATCTGAATATTACACAACAGAAGACAGAACATTTATTTATGAATGTTACGAGAGTTTATTCGCTATTCTACTCGAGATACATGAAACTAAACTAAATAACACAAAACAAAATACAAACATACACACACGTTACAGGCAATGAAATGTTGCGATTTGGAGACAGTTAAAATATAGCACTGTTTGCTATTTCCACAAGATTTACCCATGCAGACCATCGAGCAGAGAACTATCTTTACTTTTAAAGATGAATGCAACCACGATTCAGCAAAATTATAGAGCTAGTTGTTTGTTACGTGCTTTAAGTTGAGATGACCGCTGATCTGTTGTTTCCTGGTTGAAGGGAACCCCGCGGATGATTGGCTCGTTGCTGATGTCACTCTGGGAATGCCCTTCGGTGGTTGGCTGTTTTTCCTGGTGATGCAAGAGTGGTACGCTTTGAAGTTGTTAGAATTCTTTGCGCAGCTTCAGGCTTTGAAGTGTTTCTTGAGAAATTCGACTAAGTATTGGTTCAATGTTCAGTGCTCGGCCAGATGTTAACGGCTGGGAGCGCTTTTGGAGCAACTCACTGAAACGATATAAATACTGTTCGTTTTCTCACACAAACCGCTCGTTTCGTGTCTTAGGCCATCAATGCGATGGGGAATTGTTTAATTTTGATTTCTCTGTGCATGTTCTTTTTCCCTCTTATAGAGACAGTGACCTATACCTGCCATTATATGACTGACAGACTAGAACGGTTTGACCTAAAAACATCAAAATTGGATCTACTGAAGAAAAAAAGACACCTACATCTTGGATGCCCTCGGGATAAGCTGATAGATACCAAATTTTAATTTCAAAGTGAACTATCCCTTTAAGTATGATGTCTTGTCGCAATTTTGCGACTTTGGCGCTTAGATGGTTAATAAGGAGGGGGACTCTCCATCCTCTCTATCTCAGGATTGGATGGACCCAATATTTCCTTTCTTTTTTTAAGAAGCGAGAGGACAACAAAATCATCCTCGCTGCTTGAAGACTATTTAGTACTGTTTTGCGAATTTTTTCGCAACGGATTAATTAATACGCATCGGACTCAGTGTGCAAGGTTTCTGTGTGTGATGAATTTTTAGGATAACGAATACGAAAAAAGAAAAAAAAAGAAAATTTCGGACTCAGTATTCAAAGACCTTAAGAAATCATGATCAAAGAAGGTTGTGAAAATAAACCTGTATTGTTTTACCTATTGATCTTAGAAAAATAAAAAAAAACACAATCCAACTTTTCAACAAAATCACATTTATGAAAATAATGTTTTCTCTAATACACATTGGCCACAGTTATTTGTAATTCTAGAAATTATAATGAGTAAAATCTCTGAAGATCTGTATTCCCATCCATATTTACTTTTTTACTTTTATTTTCTACTATACTTCTTTTTTTTTTTACTTTTAGCACACCAGGGTGACTATAGGAACATGAAATTATCCAGCCATGACTTCCTGTTCCACAGTATTGTAAATATGAGGAACACAAAAGCCAAGTTCCCTTAATCAAGTCAAGTCAAGTCACCTTTATTTATATAGCGCTTTTAACAATACAGATTGTGTCAAAGCACTTAACAGTATCAAGTTGGAGGATAGAGTGCCAGTAATGTATAATAATAAGATTAAACACTCAATTTTCAGTTAAGGGCATTTCATTATTGAATTCGGAGATGTCATTGTCTAGCTAAATTTAGTTTAAATAATATCTGTGAAATCAAATTTACGATAATCGCTAGAAATTAAGTGTCCCCAACTGAGCAAGCCAGAGGCGACAGCGGCAAGGAACCAAAACTCCCTCTGAGACAGAGTGGAGAAAAAACCTCGGGAGAAACCAGGCTCAGTCGGGGGGCCAGTTCTCCTCTGGCCAGGATATTATTGTTTATTCATTGTTTACTTATTGTTTTAATTAAATTTTTAAATGTATAAATGTATTATATTTCTATTTTTATATTGTTGCAATTTCTAACAATAATAGTATTATGTAGTTAGGTATTTTATTATTACATTTTTAATTATTTGTTTTATTTTTATATTTTATTGTATTTTAGTTGAGGTCTTCACTGGGGATATGTCTCTGGGGCTCATCGCTGACGATCAGGGCCGCAGACATCATCTCCCGGCGCCGATCCACCATCTGATCCGGACACGGACTGAGAAACAGAATAAGAAAGAAACAACTATTAGCGTAGATGCCAATCTTCTTATGATGTAACGAGTACATCGTGTGTTATGGGAAGTGTTCCCGGTTCCGGTTGATCTAATTAATGCAGCCTAACAATCCTTTAACGGATTTGAATAATAGAAGTGTATTAGTGTGTTATGTGTACGCCAGGTTAAAGAGATGGGTCTTTAATCTAGATTTAAACTGACAGAGTGTGTCTGCCTCCCGAACAGTGTTTGGTAGATTGTTCCAGAGTTTTGGTGCTAAAAAGGAAAACGATCTGCCGCCCGCAGTTGATTTTGATATTCTAGGTATTATCAAACGAGTTTTGAGAACGCAGCGGCCGTGGAGGACTATGATGCGATAAGAGCTCACTCAAGTACTGAGGAGCTAAACCATTCAGGGCTTTATAATTCATTAACAAGATTTTAAAATCAATACGATGTTTAGTAGGGAGCCAGTGCAGTGTTGACAGAACCGGGCTAATGTGGTCATACTTCCTGGTTCTAGTAAGAACTCTAGCTGCTGCATTTTGGACTAACTGTAGTTTGTTTATTAAACGTGCAGAGCAACCACCCAGTAAAGCATTACAATAATCTAACCTTGAGGTCATAAACGCATGAATTAATATTTCTGCATTTGACGTTGAGAGCATAGGTCGCAATTTGGATATGTTTTTGAGATGGAAGGATGCAGTTTTACAGATGCTAGAAACATGGCTTTCAAAAGAAAGATTGCTATCAAACAGCACACCTAGGTTTCTGACTGATGAAGAAGAAGAATTGACAGAGCAGCCGTCAAGTGTTAGATAGTATTCTAAGTTATTACATGTGGGGTTTTTAGGTCCGATAATTAACACCTCTGTTTTTTCAGAATTTAGCAGTAGGAAATTACTCGTCATCCAGTTTTTTATATCGACTATGCATTCCGTTAGTTTCTCAATTTGGTGTGTTTCACCGGGCCATGACGAAATATAGAGCTGAGTATCATCAGCATAACAGTGAAAGCTAACACCGTGTTTCCTGATAATATCTCCCAAGGGTAACATGTAAAGCGTGAAAAGTAACGGCCCTAGTACTGAGCCTTGAGGTACTCCATACTGCACTTGTGATCGATATGATACCTCTTCATTCACTGCTACGAACTGATGGCGGTCAGATAAGTACGATTTGAACCATGCTAAGGCACTTCCACTAATGCCAACAAAGTTTTCTAGTCTATTCAAAAGAATGTTGTGATCGATAGTGTCGAACGCAGCGCTAAGATCCAGTAGAACTAATAGAGAGATACAACTACGATCAGATGATAAGAGCAGGTCATTTGTAACTCTAATGAGAGCAGTCTCAGTACTATGATACGGTCTAAATCCTGACTGGAAATCCTCACAGATATCATTTTTCTCTAAGAAGGAATATAATTGTGAGGATACTACCTTTTCTAGTATCTTTGACAGAAAAGGAAGATTTGAGATCGGTCTGTAATTAACTAGATCTTTGGGGTCAAGTTGTGTTTTTTTAATGAGAGGCTTAATAACAGCCAATTTGAAGGTTTTGGGGACATATCCTAATGACAATGATGAATTAATAATAGCCAAAAGAGGATCTATGACTTCTGGAAGCAGCTCTTTTATTAGTTTAGATGGAATAGGGTCTAACATACATGTTGTTGGTTTAGATGATTTAACAAGTTTATACAATTCTTCCTCTCCTATAGTAGAGAATGAGTGGAATTGTTCCTCAGGGCATCTATAGTGCACTATTTGATGCGATACTGTAGCTGACGGCTGCATGGTTACAATTTTATCTCTGATAGTATCGATCTTGGAAGTAAAGTAGTTCATAAAATCATTACTGCTGTGCTCTTGGGAAATGCCAACACCTGTTGATGCTTTATTTTTCGTTAATTTAGTGACTGTATTGAATAAATACCGGGGGTTATGTTTGTTTTCTTCTAGAAGAGACGAAAAGTAATCAGATCTAGCAATTTTTAATGCTTTTCTGTAGGATAGGATACTTTCCCGCCAAGCTAAACGAAATACCTCTAGTTTTGTTTTCCTCCAGCTGCGCTCCATTTTCCGGGCTGTGTGTTCCTGTGTGTTCCTGTGGCTCAGTGGTAGAGCATTGCGTTAGCAGCGCAAAAGGTTGTGGGTTCGATTCCCAGGGAACACACATGATAAAAACATGTATAACCTGAATGCACTGTAAGTCGCTTTGGATAAAAGCGTCTGCTAAATGCATAAATGTAAATGTAAATACTGAGAATATTGCTATAAATTGTAGCAACACCTCCCCCTTTGCCTTTTGGACGTGGCTCATTTTTATAGCTGTAATCTTGCGGGGTGGACTCATTTAAAGTAATGTATTCATCTGGTTTTAGCCATGTTTCTGTCAAACAGAGCAAATCTAGGTTATGATCATTAATCAAATCATTTACAAAAAGTGATTTTGTAGAAAGGGACCTGATATTCAGTAAGCCAAGTTTTATAAATTGTTTCTGTGTGTTGTAAACATTTTTTATTTGTTGAACATCAATTAAATGGCTACTCATAAATTGGTTTGGACGTTTTCTGTATTTTCTAGTTCAGGGAACAGACACAGTCTCTATAGTGTGATATCTAGGTGAAGGAGTCTCTATGTGCTGAGAATTAACTGACTTCTGTGACGTGAGGCGGCTAGCATACGGTCGGTTTAGCCAGTCTGTCTGCTTCCTGACCTGGGCTCCAGTTAGTCAAGTATGAACTCTAAGACTATGTGCCAAATTTCTAGAGAGAAGAGCGGCACCACCCGAGGAGGGATGAACACCATCTCTTTTCAACAGGTCAGGTCTGCCCCAAAAACTCGTCCAATTGTCTATAAAACCTATACTATTCTGCGGGCACCACTTAGACATCCAGCCATTGAGTGATGACAGTCTGCTATGAATCTCATCACCCCGGTAAGCAGGGAGGGGGCCAGAGCATATTACAGTGTCTGACATCGTACTTGCAAGTTCACACACCTCTTTAACATTATTTTTAGTGATCTCCGACTGGCGAAGTCGAACATCATTAGCGCCGGCGTGGATAACAATCTTACTGAATTTACGTTTAGCATTAGCCAGCACTTTTAAATTTGCCAAAATGCCAGGCGCTCTGGCTCCAGGTAAACAATGGACTATGGTGGCTGGTGTCTCTATTTTCACGTTTCCGTACAATAGAATCGCCAATAACTAGAGCACTTTCACCAGGTTTCTCAGTGGGTGCGTCACTGAGTGGAGAACCTGTTTGATGTTCTGATCAGAACGGAAGAGCGGTGTTTTGACCCGCGACTAGGCAGCCTCACTGTCACCCAGTTGCCCTGCTGCGGGGGCGCTAACATTACCGGAACCGAACAATGTACAGGAATCCCTGAGCTAGTCACATCCAAAGCAGTATCTACAGCCCTCACATTCTTACTGTCCTCAACTAAAGTTTGGATGCGTGTCTCTAGTTCTAAAACCTTCTCTGTCAGCCTAACTATTTCCCTGCATTTATCACATGTGAATCCCTCATCGCCGACAGAGAGAGATAAACTATACATGTGGCAAACTGTGCAAATAACAATAGCAGGAGAAGAAGCCATTACTCACCGTGATTGATGAATGAAACCAACTTAACTTACCACTTACCACCTACCACTTACCACTGTTGTTTGATGAACTCGTGAAAAACGGAGCGAGAGAGAAATGAAAACGGAGCAATTAAAAAGAAAACAATAATAGGCGCGAATGGAACCGCGAGTGACAAGCTAACCGGCTAGCGAATGCTAACACGCTGCACTTGCGGTTTTAAAAGCGAGCGATCAGATTAGTTTGATAGATAATACCAGAAATATGGTGGGAATTAAGTTATATATTATTACTTTAAACAACAGACAGTGAAAGTAAGGTAAATATTCAATAAAAAGCGGAGCTACAATCGCAAACCTCTCAGCAGTACAGCAGTACAACAGACAGGAACAGACTGGAGCAATCGATCAGCAAAACAGGAGCAGACTGAAGCAATCCAGCATCCAGCAAAGTAAAAATTTTCCTCAATCATCCACAACAATGAGAAAAAACAAAGAATATAGTTCTGATGTGCAGCAACAGATTGTTCAGCTTCTCAAAATATGAAGTCAAGAAAATAGCACAAAATAGAAAGTCAAAAAGAAAAGAGCTAAAGCGTTGAACATTTCCATTAAATTTTGGACTAGACCAAGTCTATTTAAAACCATGACAGAGAAAGCAGATTTCTGTTAATCCTTTAGTCATTTTAGTCTATGACTAGGCTTAATCTCTGTCCGGGAAACCTCCTCATAGAGTCCTTAGGAAATATTGTACATTCCAGCATCTATCCAAATATACAAAAAGTTTTTGTACTAGTAGATGTTCCGTACTAATACCTACATATAACATAGGTTTGGTTAATTTGTTCTTTATAAAAAATAAAACAATAACAATAATGCAATACATTTATTAGTGTACAGTTACATGATTTGTGGATTTTAAAACTGATTTTCTATTCAGTTTAATGTACTTCATTGGCATAGTTTGTGTACATTACCAAAACATTTCACAAAACGAATAATGACAATTACTGTAAAAGAAATACACAATGTAATAACATCAAATATTAAGTCTGGGTCTGGGCTATATAAGGCTATGGTGTGGCTCATGTTTTAGAGCTTCCGGTTTACTTAAGGCTGAGAATTGGTACCAATGCTAAAACCTATTCAGCAGGGCCACTTATAGGCTATTAATTGGCTGAGACTCAGGCCAGTTATGGCCCACGTGTGGCCCTTGTCTTTAATGCAGATCTAGGACACTCCAGGGCCGTCATTTTTTGTGGTATGTGGGCCGAGGGAAAAGGGGCTGTGTGGACCAGAGCTGGGCCAGAAAAAAAATGCTATGTAGGTTGGGAATATTTATGAATGATTGGAATTTATAAACATACACGTTTAACTACCAAATCTGATGTTTACGAAGCGTTTGTAAATCCGGAGGACAGTTTTTTGGGAAGGTCTATTTTGCAGACAAATTACTCTGAATTTACTCATATTTACGTAGGATTCGTGAATGAGGTCCAATGTGTTTTGCTATTGCTTGTTCGCCTGCCTTGTGGAAATTTATTATTGTTTTGGAACCTTATTCATTATCTTCCATCACCTAACAACCGTGACAATTTTCTTTTTACTCTGTCCTGGCAATGTTGTTCTGTAAGGCGCTGACAGATAGCTAACATAAATAAATCTCCTCATGTTCTTTTTTTAATGCAATGAATACTTTACTTAAGTAATGAATACTTATTATTCGATTAATAACGTGCGCTTGCATAAAAAAGGATTGCACAGCTGTTAGAAATGTTAGTCGTTAGCTTGTGCCAGAATTCAGAATCAAACATTGAGCTCTAATCATCTCAATAATCATCAGCTCTTACTGTCTTACTGTAATGTCTTACAAGAGAATATTACACTAGCTTTTTCGTATGAAAGTTATAACTTATAGTTGTATGTACTTCAAAGATTAGATGGTAACCAATGACGTGGATCCACAAAGTGAGACAAAGTGAGACGTACCTTTTGTTAGTCATGTGTGGGAGCACTTTTACTTATACTAAATATCCTTACTAGATAAGGTCACTAGATAAAGCATTAAACGGTTACATCCATTAAAAAATTATTTCACATTTTTATATAAGATTCTCTCAGTTTCATATACAATTCTCATTTAAGTGTTTAAATCAAGTGCATTGATTTAAACACTTAAATTATTAAAGCACACACCTTTCTTTAGCAGAATTGCAAACATGGGAGTGCAGTGCAACCTTATGATGTCACATCACTAGACCAAAATAAAAGTCTTGTTCATTAAAATAATAGAATTTTACATTAGAAAACAAATGTGACCCGAGCTGGTAAATTGAGACGGAATGTGCATGAGCTAATTTTGAGCTACAGGCAAAAAAAAGAAAAATTTAAATTTTAGTCAAATTTCAGGTTTTCCCAAAAATGAGTTCATTAAGCCCTCGTCTAGTGATCCCAATGTTCCAAATAGTAATTAACCATCTAAAATTATCTTTTATTTGTGTGTTTTCTGAGAGGAGCACCTTTTCCTCCGCTTGCTTCTCACACCTGGCAGCGCATGATCAAGATAAATATACACAGAATTACAGTATTTAAGTATTCACGCAAATATAATCTGTTATGTCTTAAGTGACCGTTTGAGGAACTGTTGGGGAAAAACATCTGATGTGTAACATTATATTAGATTTGTGCATTACAGTAGGTCTTAATATATATATATATCTGTCGCATTCATTTTAATCTAACAAAAGAAAAGATGGAATTACTCACTGCTCTTTACTGAACTGCTTTTGTAGTTTTAATAATAAATGTATTTGTAATGAATAAACTAGGGATTTTTACATTTGATTATTTGTTTTTCTTACTTGAATGATTTTCTTAAAAGATCAAATCAAAAAGGTAATGCATTATTAGTTCTTTTATATTTGTCCTACTGTTTTTTTGCATCTGTTCTTGTTTATAATAAAGACAAAATAAAAAAAATAGCTATTGTGATTATTACAGTAATATAATCATTATTATTAAGAAAATATCTGGAGAAAAAGATGCAATGTTGCTAGGTGATTTTGCTTTGGAACTTTCAGGAAAAAAAAAAACTTTCGATTTTTCTCAACTCTATCGACTTCAAACGAGTGTAGCTCAGTCATTTTTCATCTGATTCCAAAAAAGCATACATCATTTTGAAGGTCTTTTAAAATGTATTTTAATGCAGAATGAAAACAAAAATAACTATTTTTTTGAAAATGTGCTCATTGTGACTTATTTTGCCTGCAGAGCTCACAAATATAATATGGTATATGATTAATTGAAGGGATGAATTACAGGGCTATCAAAAGCCCAAACAACTGTGAAGTTCTTTCAATTCATAATAAACTACAAAGCATTTGTGATATTCTCAATCAAGGATAAAAATTCAGTATTACTCTTCAAATTACAGGATTGGAAATAACTTCTGAATATTACAAACTCATAAAAAAACTTATAGATTAAAATTAAATTTGTGATTGCTAATTCTAATTCTAAAAACTAACTTCCAATAAAACCCAATTTAAGTGTCTAACCATAACATAACATAACATAAAATTATATAACATAACAGCAGCAAAAGGTTTATGAGAATGCCTTTTATTTGTACATTTATTTCAGTATACTTGTTAATGAAAGTTACAGGGCTGAGAGCAAGATGATAAATATGATAAATGTGTAAGTTACTAATTTTAAGACTTTAATAAAAAAAACTTTACATTATAGGCTAATGGTAGTAAGAGAAAAATAGTAAATGTCAAAATGACTCAAAAGATCTTGGTGTTTGATTGTTTCAGCATATTTATGCTGGAAATATTTATGCCATTTTCAAAAAAACATCTAAAGACACATCTTTTTCGCCAGCACCTGACTAACTAATACTAACACTTACCTATTCTATTTAATAAAAAACAAAAAAACAATCCTAGCTACGTGTACTGTGCTAGACTAACTGAGACTTGTCATGGCACTTGAATACTGTTGCTCTCTCGATGGTCTGATTGCTTCTATTGTTCTCCTCATTTGTACGTCACTTTGGATAAAAGCGTCTGCTAAATGATTAAATGTAAATGTAAATAAACGTATTGTAGAAAATAAAGTCATTTTAAATTTCTCCTCTCACAGATCCATTTAAAAACTCTAGTACATGGATAATCAAACCATCCTGTTGAACGACTGATAGTACAGTTCTCATGTATATGTCCATTGGGCTCTGCAGATTTCCAGAACCTGCATCAACAGATCAGCATTAGATGATCAGTGCTGCTTTCTGTGTGATGATACTGACTGTGAAAATTATTTATTACATAATAATCAGTTTAATGCAGTGATTTCTCACCCAGAGGTCAGTGTGCTGCCATCAACCCATTTCCATCTGCCCTCTTCGTCACTGTCGGTCAGACCAATCCAGACTCCACTTCCACCGGATATTTTATTAACTAAATCCTGAAAAGATGAAGAAGAAAAAGAAATTACTTCAAATATTTCAACTGACCTCTCATAAACGACACACACACAATTACTAATTTGGGGACAATCCTATGATTTTTCTTTCTTTCATTTCAATTAATTAGAATAGCTATAACCATAACCAGCAGTTTTAGTTTTTTATTCATTATGTATTGTTTTTACATAAGATGACGTCCCTATACAAACCTCAAATGGAGGTTTTGTCAGATTTAGCTCACTTCTGGTAACAAATGTGTCCCGTGAATATGGTAAAGTAAGTACATTCCACTCACTTTTTCGTCTCTGTTCTTTATGATCACTAGATCTGCTCCTCTGTCTGTACAGTATCTTCTGCTCTCAGTCCAGTTCTTCGTCTTATTGGAAACGTAGTAAAGACTGAATTGATAGTAAATCCATCCATCTGTGAACATCCATCTTAACTATCAGCTCTTTGTCATTCACAAATAAAATTAAAAATAAATAACCTATATTTACATGTTGTATTATGCATAAATATATTTATTCATCAGACACAGGTGCCTGGCCTGAAGTTAACTTTCGGTCTGTGTTTGTTTACCGGTCTGGCTAGTTGCTATATAGCACACGTACGTCTGCAAGATGTCTGTTAAAGATCTCTTGATCAAGAAAGCATCTGCTGTGTACAAACGTCTGACAGATGTCTTTCAGATGTCTGTTTTACATACATTTTAAATCATTAACATCTTAAAGACATCTAATATATGTCTATTTGACATCTGATAGGAAACGTCCAATAGACGTATTGCAGATGAGCAAACACTGTAAAAAATATTTCTTGCAGACGTTAAATAGACATCTCCGTGATGTACGTGTGCTATCAGGGTAGTAATATGGCGCCGACAACAAATGCAGTTAAAGTTAAGATGATGATTAGACTGAAGTTAGGTTCAGGTGGTTGTGCTGTGGGATGCAGTGTTTCTCATACATTGATTAATTTGTGGTGGCCTACCACAATATCAAAACTGACCACCACAGATTTTCCAAAAGGCTTTGACTTTGTTGAATAAACATGAGAACTGCATGTTTCAAAGTCAAAATGCGGCGCGTGTGTTTTTATATCACTGTATCTCTAAAGGAAACCAACTGTCTTCAGAAAATTTTCAATGTCATTTTCATTTCATCTAGCCTGTATTGAGTGATAAAGCGGCGTTTGTGAGCACAGAACTGCTTTGTGTACAGCCGTTACCGGAGAAACCTCTGTTTCTGAATTTGCATTTTAAATCAGCCCATCTGCTGTTTTTGTTCAGAACAATATGAAAATCGACCGATATTTTTATGCAGCAAACACACAGAGCAGAGTTGTAAATGTGAACCAGTATATTCAGGGGAAGTTCCATCACCTACAGAAGTCTGTGGTAAAGACGAAGGGAGACGAGCATGGATCACCGCTGTGTGAAGAGAGGCTTGGCAGCCAGGCAAGACTGTTCTAACTTGCTAGCTGATGTAATTTACTTATTTATTTTGCTTGTTATCAGAAATACTCTACTCTTGCGCAGTAATGTTTGTTTATGCTGTTGCCATTAAAACCGTCTCTATAATAAAGATTTTTTTCTTAATATCATTGTTTATGTGGTTTTAGTGTAGTTCAAGAATACCTTGAATAAACTTTGACAGTTATTTTTTTCTTGATTGAATTGTACGTTTAATTGAATTAAGTTGGTATTGTTGGTTAGCAGCTTGTCTCTTTCTTCTGTGAGGCTGTTGATATTGCTTTGTAGCTGCTGTCTCTCTTCTGTGTAGTTTGTGCTCGTTGTATGGATGTGGACACACAGCACTATGACTGCAGTCAGCAGAAGAACACACAGCAGTAACAAACACACCACAGCTGCTCTGGAGCTCCTGATCTTCACACCATCACTTCCTGAAGATGATAGATATGTTAGTCTCTCCACTTCCTCATATCATACGGCTTACATCAACTGAAAACGTGCCAACTGTAGAATAACTTCAACCACTTGTCAAATGTTTTTTAGTGTAGATTGTGTCCTTGTGTTCTGTGAGTAAATGTAAAGGAACAGTTCACCCAAAAGTGGTTTCCTGTTTACAGGTGCATCTCAATGAATTAGAATGTCGTGGAAAAGTTCATTTATTTCAGTAATTCAACTCAAATTGTAAAACGCGTGTATTAAATAAACTACTTCAGTCTGTGTGCATTGAATTTAAGTCTTTGGTTCTTTTAATTGTGATGATTTAGGCTCACATTTAACAAAACCCCACCAATTCACTATCTCAACAAATTAGAATACTTCATAAGACCAATAAAAAAAAACATTTTTAGTGAATTGTTGGCCTTCTGGAAAGTATGTTCATTTACTGTATATGTACTCAATACTTGGTAGGGGCTCCTTTTGCTTTAATTACTGCCTCAATTCGGCGTGGCATGGAGGTGATCAGTTTGTGGCACTGCTGAGGTGGTATGGACGCCCAGGTTTCTTTGACAGTGGCCTTCAGCTCATCTGCATTGTTGGGTCTGGTGTCTCTCATCTTCCTCTTGACAATACCCCATATATTCTCTATGGGGTTCAGGTCTGGCGAGTTTGCTGGCCAATCAAGCACAGTAACACCATGGTCATTGAACCAGCTTTTGGTACCTTTGGCAGTGTGGGCAGGTGCCAAGTCCTGCTGGAAAATTAAATCAGCATCTCCATAAAGCTTGTCAGCAGAAGGAAGCATGAAGTGCTCTAAAATGTCCTGGTAGATGGCTGTGTTGACTGTGGACTTCAGAAAACACAGTGGACCAACACCAGCAGATGACATGGCAGCCCAAATCATCACTGACTGTGGAAACTTCACACTGGACTTCAAGCAACATGGATTCTGTGCCTCTCCACTCTTCCTTCAGACTCTGGGACCTTGTTTCCAAATGAAATGCAAAATTTACTTTCATCTGAATAGAGGACTTTGGACCACTGAGCAACAGTCCAGTTATTTATCTCCACAGCTCAGGTAAGATGCTTCTGACGTTGTCTCTGGTTCAGAAGTGGCTTGGTAGCCCTTTTCCTGAAGACGTCTGAGCGTGGTGACTCACTGACTCCAGCTTCAGTCCACTCCTTGTGAATCTCTCCCAAGTGTTTGAATCAGCTTTGCTTGACAGTATTCTCAAGCTTGCGGTCATCCCTGTTGCTTGTGCACCTTTTCCCACCCAAATTCTTCCTTCCAGTCAACTTTGCATTTAATATGCTTTGATACAGCACTCTGTAAACAGCCACACTTTTCAGTAATGACCCTCTCTGACTTACCCTCTTTGTGGAGGGTGTCAATGTTCGTCTTCTGGATCATTGCCAAGTCAGCAGTCTTCTCCATTATTGTGGTTTCAAAGAACAAGAGATACCCAGAATGTATACTGTATGGATGGTCATTTATTGAAACTCAAATGTAAATATTCTAATATTTTGAGATACTGATTTTTGACTTTCATGAGCTGTAAGCTCTAATCATCAAAATTAAAACAAAAAAACTTTTGAAATGTTTTACTTTACATGCAATGAATCTAAAATATATGAAAGTTTCACTTTTTGAAATAAGTTACAAGAAAAAATTAACTTTTTCATGATATACTAATTTATTGAGATGCACCTGTATTTACCCATCCCCAGCTCATCCAAGATGCATTGTATATGACAATGCATCTTTTTTCAGCTGAAGACAAATTAAGCTTTTGTAAGGAAAAAAATTCCAGGCTCAACATACAACCCCAGGTGACAGATAAGAGTCTTCTCTACTGAAAAGATCAGTCATTTTCAGAAAAAATAAAAATAAAAATTATATTCTACAAGATTATTTACCGCCCCGTTATTTACAAGCAGAATATGTAAAGACTATATGTCAGATCATACTGGATGACCTGGAGGTGAGTAAATAATCAGAAAATCTTAATTTTGGGTGAACTATTCATTTGATCTCAGTTACCTGTGTGTTGAGCGGTTTGGGGGTTTGTCATGTTGAAGTCATCTGTGTCTTTCTTATGTTTCATGTCTCTTACAGCCTCTGCACTGATGTAGATATCAACAGTCCTTTCTATTCTGTCTTCTGAGTCCATTATCGAACCTTTATCTGTACCATCATTCACAGTTTGAGACATATTTGGTGCAGTTGAAATGGTTACAGTCCTTTCTATGAAACAAAATTTTAAAGTGGTAAAAAGCCATACACTGAACTATATACTGACATATATTCTTGAATAATCTCATTACCTGTGAGTTTGGATGACTGGATTCAGACTTTACCTCTTACAACATCCTCATATTCTTAGACGTTAATGTTTTTTTTCCATCTTCGCTTATATTTTCAGAGTTTTAACCTTTTCTATATTTTCACTTACACTATTGGACAGCTTCAATGTCAACTGACTAACACTAGTTTCTCTCCTGCAGTGGACTGCGTTGTTTTCCTCATCTGTGTTTTTGTCCAGTATTTATGTAGAAAGGAACTGCTTTTTTGGAAACGTTTCAGGTATTTATTTAAAAAGGAACTTCAACTCACTGCAGAAGGACATTGAAAATGTCTCTTTCAACAATGTGGCTGGTGTTCATTTAAATGAGGTTTAAATGCATGTATTAACTTCAACAGGTGGTGTTGGAAACTTTTTGGTAATATTTAGGTTGTTGCTGGTACATAGAGTTTGATTTCCCGGACAGGGTTTAAAATAAGTCAGGAGCAGGCTTAATCTAGAATAGTTCATCATGGTTTTAAAAATGGCTTTCTGAAACAGATTACTATGGAGTCCTGAACTAAAATAAACTAGATTAATTTAAAAACAACAGCGCTAATCTGAATTAATTTATCATTTATTCCCCCGGTTTCACAGAGAAGGTTTAAGCCTAATTCCAGATTAAAATCTAAGTCTGAGCTGTTTCAAATGAAAGAAACTTGCACTGATTTATATTAAAAAATATCAGTGCCTTTATTTTGCTTCAAAATGCACACCAGAGTAGGCACGTTTATAAAAATTACTTAAATGTCCTAATTTAACTATGGACTAATCCTGCTTTAGTGTAAACCCTGTCAGTGAAACCGGGCCATTATGCTATAAATAAAGCCATTTTATATATATAGAGAGAGAGAGAGCGAGTGAGTCATGGCCATAATTACATTGGCACC
>JALXFT010001733.1:0-98403 GCA_023376895.1 Aspiorhynchus laticeps
CTAAGAAAATATGATCAAAGAAGGTTGTGAAAATATGGCTGTATTTTTTTACCTTTTGATCTTTTAAAAAAAGGTAAATAAAAATAATAACTAAAAAACTTTTCAACAAAATATCTCTCTAATACACGCTGGCTACAATTATTTGTAGTTCTAGAAATTATTATGGGGACAATTTCTGAAGATCTATTTTCCCAATCATATTTTACATTTATTATTTTTATTTTTTTTAGCACACCAGGGTGGCTATAGGAGCATGAAATTATCCAGCCATGAATTCCTGTTCCACAGCATTATAAATATGAGGAACACAAAGGCCAAATTCCCTTAATCATCCACAACAATGAGAAAAAAACAAAGAATATAGTTCTGATGTGCAGCAACGGATTGTTCAGCTTCTCAAAATATGAAGTCAAAAAGAAAAAAGAAGTAAGAAAAGAGGCATTGATCATTTCCATTTCCACCATAGAAACACATAATTCAGACAGAGTAGAATGTCACATGTTGTCATCTCGGAATTACAACATGGCGTAAATGCAGTTTATTTCTGTTAATCTGGTTTAAAGGGCCATTTTATTCTAGGACTAGGCTTAATCTCTGTTTGCTTTTATAAATTAATAATTAAAAAATTATAATACTATTATATTCTAAATTAAAATATCTTAAATATTGCACTAAATCAGGTGTCGGCCATTTTGTAGTGCTGTCTGAATTCTGAACAACTTCATTGCCGATGTAAGGCATTAGTTTTTACATTTATGCATTTAGCAGATGCTTTTATCCAAAGCGACTTACATTGCATTCAAGTTACAGTTTTACATTTTATCAGCTCTTGCTTTCCCTGGGAATCGAACCCATGATCTTGGCGTTGCTAGCGCCATGCTCTACCATTTGAGCTACAGGAAAGCCACAAAGGCTTTAGGCCAGGGAAAGGAATACGATAGTATCTCCTGCTGTGTTTTATGTCTCGTTGGGGGAAAGAAATAAACACCTGTGCTACATTTATAATGAAATTGATATTGAGTGCTGCTGAGCTTCTTGGCGTGGGCTGCATGCTTCCTTGCACCGTGTGTGAAGCGATTAATGGGTATAGTTTTTAGTTTTGAGGTTTCCCTAACTAAATTTTGGTGGCCGCCAGTGGTTTTCCTGAACGCTGTACCCCATATCTGTTAGTGCAGTGGTTCCCAAACTTTTTGCAGCATGCACCCCTTTCTAGTGTTTGACACCTGTCAAGGACCCCCACCACCTTACTCTGATTAAACTCCTCATTTCTTAACTACAATAACTATATACTATAGTAGAACATGTCAAAATTTATATCATATATTGCTTCCTTCCTTCCTACTTTTTTAGTGAGATTGATGGGCCTGCATGCTTGAATACAGATCATCAACATTTGGTGTAATGGACGACATTGTACTCTCAAATCATTCTCAGCATTGTCTTTGTCGATGTTTGGTTTTCAACAATGTCAGTGCAGAAAAGCCTGCCTCGTTTAGCGTGAGGTATGGCATAGTAGCCACTCATTGGTTATGAGTGTTAGGCGAACCTATGAAGAAGCGGAAGAGGGTATTTAAAGGATTTGTGCGTGTTGCAGGACGTGAGTGGTTGTAACACCCGCCCCTTTGGTTTGTGTGTTTGCACTCAACGGTTGCAGGAAGAGATATGTATAAGAAGTATTTGCTTGTTTGTTTTTTTGTGTGGAAGTTGTAATTGTTATCTCTGTTTATATTAGTACAGATTAGGAGGTAGCGTCCTAACCATTCGAGCCAGTAAGATTGGGGTTGGCTGGTTGCTCGTTCTGGTGAGTGTTTACCGTTAATTGTAGTGTGTTTGGCAGCGCATGTGTACTTGCGAGGCGTATGAGTGCAGAGTCTGTGGCGTTTAGCATTCGGAGATGTCGGCGCGCCAGTGCGTTCATTACATGAGAAAGTAATCTGTCTCATGGTGGGTATGGGTAGCTCCTTTTTGTCCTGATATGAGGTAATACATTTTCATGTGAAATAACAGTTGTTTCCCTTGATCCAGTGTAGCATACCGGGTATTGCATACCTAATGTGACCGGCTGTGTCTGCAGTGGTCTGGGCAGCGCTGTTGTTTCGCCCTGCTGCTTTGATCTTTAAAGGTGCCATAGAATGGAAAACTGTATTTACCTTGGCATAGTTGAATAATAAGAGTTCTGTGCATGGAAATGACATACAGTGAGCCTCAAACACCATTGTTTCCTCCTTCTTATGTAAATCTCGTGAATAAAAAAGACCACTGAAAAATAGGCGAATCAGAACATAACACCGACTGTGATGTAACAGTTGGGATCACTAATAGTTACGCCCCCAAAATTTGCATATACCCGCCCATGTTCTAGGCCAGACGCCAGCTGAATCATCAGAAGTTCTGCAGGTATTGTGAAGAAACAAGCGAGGACAACAGCGAAAATGGCTGATCATGGAAATAAATGTTATGTTCCAGGCTGTGCAGGGGGTGTGAAGTGCAGGGATGGGTTGCTGTCTGTATTCAGAAAGGCACGGAAAGCAAATAATGCGTTCTAATAATATAACCCGAGCCACTAAAGGGACATGGTTAGCTGCTAGCGGTAGCCTGTTACATTACAGTACATAAGATTTCACTTACCACATAAACAGAGTAAGGAGAGATACTCATCATACAAGGATGATGGTGAATGATTTACAGATCCTGAGCACCACTGACAAGCATCTGATCTTATGAAATGTGTGGTAAGTAACTGTTACTGCTGCTCCATTGTATAAACAGAGTTTGTGCGATCGCGATTCTCAAAAGTGAAAGTAAAAAGCGATCATGCATTCCAAAGCAGTTTCAATCCCCAGCATATTAATAGCAGCTCCCTGATGCCCGCATTTTATTTACAGTATAATTACCCAACAATATAACTGCACGAGAAAGTATTGAAATATATATTTTCCCTGTGTTTCCTTCCTGCTGTGTGAGCTACTGAAATGAGCTGCACTGTGAAACAGCCAATCAGAGCGGAGCTCAACATTGAGCCGCACTGTGAAACAGCCAATCAGAGCGGAGCTCAACATTGAGCCGCACTGTGAAATAGCCAATCAGAGCAGAGCTCAACATTATTATTCATGACCCTTCCAAATAAGGTACTAACAGACCATTTCATTCTAGGGAGAAATCCCAGGGTTGTAAATGCACATGTAAAACCATTTCTGGAGAATTTTTGCCCTTACCTAAACCACATACCTTCTATGTAGATATCAGAGAACAATTTAAAATACTGTATCAATGCATTCTATGGCACCTTTAATGTGCTTGGCTGCTTCTGATAATCTTGAGTGACTGTTTTGTCCTGTTGCTTCTATAACAACATACAATAATTTTGTACGAGTTTGAGTTATTCGCGCTGGATTGTGCACGTTTTGGTCTTTTTTTGTGTGTTTGTTTACTATTAGGAACATTTGGTGTTAACTAGTCTTGAATTATATGTATTAGTTGTTTTATTGTTCTTGTGTCTAATTTGTTTGTGTTTATGCAGGAGCTGAGGGCCACTTGTGCAGGGGCCCGTTTCAGAAAGGAGGTTAAGTGAAAACTCTTGAGTATGTTAACCCTGAAATGAGGGAAACTGGGTTTTCCGTTTCAAAATGGGAGGTTTGTCAAACCCGGGAAAGCAGGGTAAGTCAAGCCCGTTTCAGAAAGAGAGGTAACTTATACTATAAAATATAAAATTGTTCTCCATAGGGTAAGAAAAATTCTTCATGCAAACAGAAACAAGAATAGGCTATTTTTAATAGGTATTACCCCATTGCCAGAAAATTAGCAAAATTAAAAAAAATCACTTAAATTAGTTTTTTTTAAATTGAGTATTTACAGTGTGAAAACCATAAATGCTTATGACGATGTATTTCTGATGTTTCTAATTACTGAATTTTCCACTGTTATACAATTTAAAGTCAATTAGTGGAGTAAATATTGTTGATTGTTCATTTAAACTGTAGGTTTGTATAATAATGGTCTTGGATGATTCTTGCCTTAGTCACGGAGTTGTGGTGTGATGTACTGGTGAATATGATGTTTTGTGTTGTGAAATTTGTCTAGTAATTAAAAGGAAATGTTTTATTGATTGTGGTGTTAACATTGGCTAATGAGTGATGACGTCGACATAATCGGTGATTAGAAAAGTGGGTGGAGGGATGTAATTGCTTTACACACTGAGGAAGGCTTGGTAGCCGAAACGTTTGTGTCTCTTTTTTTCCCCCATGTGTGCAAATAAAACGTAAAAAGAAGACTGTTCTTGTGAGTGCGGATCATAATTTTTCATACAAAGTAACTTAACAGATTGACGCACCAAAATAAATAGACCAAGTAAGGAGGAGCGCGGTGCAAAAGACATTGTTGAACTGAATTACTCTAATTAAGAAATGTAACAGGTTGTATTAGAGATTATTTAATTATGTGAAAAGAGTGTTAGACTATGTGGAAAAAGCTGCAGCGCATTGAAATAGACACTGAATGATATTTAATGTCAATTTACAGTTTTCACCTCTGATATTATAACAGTTATTGACAGTTATTAAGAATTAAAGTTATGCATTGACGGAAGTACGCACGCTGACGTCTTTTTGGCAGGAGCTGTTGCCATGGTGAATCGTAATCTCGGAGCTCCATCATGACTTTTCATAGTCGTGGTGCACGCGCTAAACTCAGAGTCAACCTACTCAGAGTTGAATAAACTAACACAATTCAGCCGTTCTGAAACCAAAAACTCTCAGTTTCCCATCTCAGAGTAAGTCAACTGAGTTCAAGTTTAAACTCAGAATTGGTTGAACCTCATTATTGAAACGGGCCCCAGAAGTTTATACACGCAAAAACCCATTCAACATGCCCATGTTAACTTAAAATGAGCGCATTACTGTGGTTTACATTAAGTTACACATTTCATAGATTTCGGTTAACGTTAGTCATATTAAGCATAATGGCTTATAAAAGAGAGAAAGACTGCGCGATTTTTTCATATCTTTTCACGGCACAGAAACACACAAAAATATCATACAACACGCCAAAATTAGCTAAAATTCATTATAGTAATACAGCTTTTGATATTAAGTGTTTTATGGATTAAACAAGGTGAAAGACCACATTCCCTTCACTTAAATTTCCCTCAGACATATCATACAAAGCTTATTCGATGTTTTTATATAGATTGTACGTTTGTGTATAAATATATATGTTTGAAATAAAACATTTACACCTTTTAAATATACGTTTTGATAAATTGAGACTAGGTTAAGTACAAATATTTATTCAGTGCCACTTGACTTACCTGACGCCTGAACTTGATATACACGGTCTTATATCCACTTTTCTTTGGATATACAACTCATAAAACACTTTCTAAATGTCCACTCAAAAAAATTTAATGTTGCATGATTTTGTTAAATTTAGTCTAAAAAATAACATTTATTTAGTGTAACTTACCTGACGCGTGAACTTGACAAGATGGCGGTGCTGTTTCTCCCGCGAAGTCACTCGTGCACGTGCAGAATGATCTCAGTGTTGGCTGGATTTGTTTTTATTAGTTTAGTCAACATTTAGCATTCTGGATTTGAAAATAACCATTCGTTTAATGTTTTTAAAATATATTTGTGCAGACTTAATATAATATGTCTTCTCAATTAAGCGCAAGCAATAAAATGAGTTCAACTTAAAAAAATTTGCCCTTCCAACATTGTTAATTGTTTAGGGTTCAGGTCAGGGAACAGGGCCATGGCAGAACCTTCGTTTTGTGCTCAGTGACACATTTTTGCATTGATTTTGATGGTGCTTTTGGATCATTGTTCTATTCCAACCATGACCCATTATAAGGCTTTCTGACCCCAAGACTCAACTATTTTCTGCAATTCTCCAGCTGTGATCCTTGGAGAGTCTTTTGCCACTCAAAATATCCTCCTCATGTTGCATTTAGACAATATACACTAGAGGTCTTCACGGGTCCACTTGGATCCGAAAACCCGAGACCCGAGCGGGTTCGGGTCCAAAACTTCTCCGAGTGCCTCGGACTAGGGGTGGGCAGATCGATCCAAATATCGATAGTATCGATACCAACGTTGGTATTGGTATCGGATCGATACTAGCCTGATAAGATCGATACTATAACTGTATACCGAATTTGTCCTTTTTATGCAGTATCACTGTAAGGTGTATACCGAGTTTGGCCTTTGAATATTATTTCTTCATGCATTAAGCCACTTTAAATGCTTTCATTATAACAGTTTTCTATGGGCGTAAAATGCTTAACATGTAATTTAGCATGTTTTCATATATATTCTGGGCTCAGCTGCTTGCCAAATATTATATAAATTGTATACTGAATTTAGTCTATATTTATTTGGTCTTTATCACTGTCTTCCTCCATTACACCATATTAAATGTTTTTATATTGGTTATCAATGAGAGGAAATTAAATTCAGCATGTTGCATTCATGTTCTGGGTTCATCTGCTTACCTGTACATTCACAGAATTTGGCCTTTTCATATCACAGTTTTTTTTTATTGCAATAATAACAAACAACTATTACAGTATGTATAAAATAAACAGAAAATACAGTACATACGAAAATCCTTTCAATAATAAACGAATTATGGTTTAATAGTTATTTTTCATATCACTGTCTTTATTCAATTTGCCACTTACATTATACTCTTCTTTATAATGGTTTTCTATGGGAGAATCTATGGGGAAAATGCATAATGTGAAAACTGAGCGTTGCTTTCATATTCTGGGCACATCTGCTAACTTGTATATCTAGTTTGCAACATAAGGTGTATAGTGAGTTTTGTATTTTATGTTCTTAATTTTATTAAGCCACGTTATTTTTTATAACTCTTTTCTATGGGAGGAAAATACTTAACATGAAACTGTGCATTGCTTTCATGCTCTGGGCTCCTCTGCCTGCAAAGTCCTTTTAGAAAGGCAAATAATATCCACGTAGCTTTAAGGTGAATATAATATTAGTCATATAAACATTAGTTATTGTAATTTTTTTAATTGTTGTTGGTCATTTAAATGTATGTATTTTTAAATGACAAGTATCGGAATCGGTATCGGCGATACTGGCCCTGTATTTACTTGGTATCGGATCGATACCAAAATTTGCAGTATCGCACACCCCTACCTCGGACACGGGTCATGTTCGGTATTAGCAGGCTCGGGTCTCGGGTAATTAAAATAAATGTGCTTTTCCCAAATGGACCCGATAAGACCCGAATTCTTTTAAACTTTCCCGGATGGGTAGCCTACTTGTGCGTTCATGTTAATTTCATTTTTGATAAACGCACGTAAAAAAGGAACACGTTTGTAACCTCAGAAATCCATCTTATAGATATGAGATCCATCATTACGCTGCGTGTCAATGTAAGGCTTTTCTTTTTTTTGTGTGCAGAAGCCCTTCACCTAAATAACGTTGCAGACAAAACTAGCAAATCCATGATTTATTAACCTATCGATTTAATTTTTTAACGTTTATATTTCAAATCCACTGGTTATAATTAAAAGCCAAACTCAGAAATAACATGTATCCATCAGGCAGGCAAAAATTTAAAGTAATAGGCTGATAAGTAAATAAACTGAATGAAAGTAATGGAGCCGTGGCCAAATCAGCAGGACCCTGGGATTTTTCCGGACCGATGCGGGGGTGCAGGCTGTGCACACGTCAATGCCGTTTACTTTCGGGTCCGAAAATAAATGCGGTCGGGTCTAATTTCATCGGGTCGGGTTTATCTTTTTTTATTATTATTTATGCACGTCGGGTTCGGGTAAGAAGTGATTCGGGTCGGGCACGGATTTTATGACCCGAGAAGACCTCTAATATACACACAGACGATATACTGTAGGCAGATTTGTAACGTTTCCTGTTGATTGGAACTTAATTAAATCTTAATTATTGTCCTAATTATGGAAATGGAAATGTTCAACGCTTTAGCTCTTTTCTTACATTTTTTTTCTTTTCGACTTTCTAATTTTGTGCTATTTTCTTGACTTCATATTTTGTGAAGCTGAACAATCCGTTGCTGCACATCAGAACTATATTCTTTGTTTTTTCTCATTGTTGTGGATGATTAAGGGAATTTGGCCTTTGTGTTCCTCATATTTATAACACTGTTAATATAATTGATATTACATATAAATATTCTAAATGTATAAACATAACATATTTTTCTGAAATATATACATGCATGCATGTGTATTTATATATACATAATGCATATACACAGTAAACATACATATTGTTACGGGGTTGACGAGACGTGAGACATGCGGATCCATCTGCAAGGCTTTATTATTAAACATGGTCAAAACACAGGCAGGGTCAGTATACGGCAAACAGGTATGGCAGGGGCAAAACACAGAGCAGTCCGTTAAACAAGCGTGGGTCGACGATCAGCGTACAGTATCCAGAGGGCTAGGCAGAGAGATAATCCAAGGGAACGAGCAATAATCCAAACGAGGTATAATCAGAGTCCAAAGGGCAAAGCAGAGGGAATATCCAGAAACACGGGCAGAATCAAACACGGGTAATCAAACTAGGAATCAGGAAACGCTTGGTATGTAGACAGACTAACAATACTCTGCAGAGTGTAAGAGAATGTCCAGAGTTTATATAGTGTGTGTGTGTGTGTGTGTGTGATTGGGTGATGGTGATTGTGAGATGGTGAACAGGTGCAAGCGTGATCATTGTGAACAGCTGTGTGGGTGCAGTGAATGATGGGAGATGAAGTCTATGAGTGATCTGTAACTGTGTGAAAGTCCATGTGCTGGGAGAGTGACCTCTAGTGGTGAGTGACGCAAAGTTCATGACTTGGATTTGTGACACATATATTATGTAAACAAAAACTTTTATTTTGGATGCGATTAATCGTTTGACAGCACTAATATTTTCATAATGTGATTCTGTTGAAAATGTAGATTTTTGTGATTAAAAAAAAAAAGTTTTTCTTTACTTTTTTTTTTCTTTAGTGTTTTTGAAAGATCAAAAGGTTATAAAAACAGATTTATTTTCACAACCTTCTTTAATCATATTTTCTTAGGGTGCCAATATAATTCTGACCATGTCTCTCTCTCTCTAAAACAGCTGCTTTATGTATTTATGTATAAACATAATAATAGTAAAAATACTGCAAAACTGACAACAACAGCTGGTTGCAAGAATTTATTCACAATTCATTCCTTTTCTTTTATTTAACACCCTGATGTGTGCAATTTACTTTGCTTCATCTTGTTCAGTAACATTTTTGTTTGTTTTTATTGCCTTTTTAATTGTCTTTTCCCCCCTTCTATTGTTTTCCTTGGGTTTGCTTCTCAGTTCCGCACAATTTTAAGCTTTTCTTGATTTCTTGGTTGTTTTATAGGCAACTTCTGCCGTGTTAATTCAGATTAGCACATTTGGTTTTAAAATTTAAATGAATCCAGTTTATTTTAGTTCAGGACTCTATAGTCCAGGAGTTAGTAATCTGTACTTAACCTGTGTTTCAGAAAGCCTTTTAAAATCATGATTAACTATAGATTAAGTTTACTCCTTGCTTAATTTAAACCATGTCCGGGAAACCACTCCATTGTGTTTTAATTCATACACATTAATTCTGCATTATGAACTCGCACTCTTTTTAACATGTTTGTTTTCATCACATTTGTTACTATTAAAATTATCTGGTAATAATAGTAAATTCCTATGCCCTTTTATGATTATAGACAGCAGCGTGTAAACGGGACTTTTATTTTGGTGTGGAGATATGACGTCACAGGCTGTGATTCGGATGAAGGAAGGTTTGTTTATGTTTAAATCCATAGAAACCGTTCAGTGTAAAGTCACAGAAAAACTCTTAGTGAAGCAACTCAAACCCACGTTACACTGTTACAAAGATGGTGTTTATTAAAGAGGAGAGTGAAGACATGAAGATTGAAGAAGCATTCATAGTCAAAGAAGAAGATACTGAAACACAAACAGGTTAGTTTTCATTCTCAAAGCTGAACTCAATCATCTGGGGTCCGTTCTTCGTATGTTAACTCAGTTAGCTGGATCTGATTGTTGATGATATCGCTTGATCTGGGATCATTTGGTTCTTCGAAGCTCATCCTGGAGTTGTTGTCATAGCAACAGGTCCGTAAGCTTAAACCTGCATCTTATTTCATGTAAACAGGATTAGATTGCATCTTTTTAAGCAGAATTGATAGTTAAAATCTGTCACAGCCACTGCTACTTTATTATAAGAGTACCCTGCTGGTCCAGGGACAATCATTTAAAATAAAAATAATTTAAAAATGAATTTGAAAATAAGATAGCAATGTTGTGTAGTCTATAACACTATAGACACAGCCAGTTTTACTCATTGAAAGATTTATTAGTGATGAACTAATTACGTTATAATTGTATTGGAGTCTTACACACATGCTATACAGTTAATCTGAGCCATGCATTAATCTGAGTGATGACAGATATTATGGGAGGGGCTTGATTTAGCAGATGCAGATAACTCTAAACTTTAATTAATGCTGTCACATAACAAATCGGTTTCAAATATAAAATTAAATTAATTGTTAATTACAACACTGAAGTAAAAATGTAAAGCCTACACAAATGCTAGAAATCGGGAATATAAATAATTGGGAACCATGTAAAAAAAATTACAAATAAATTAAAAACATTTCATTTATCTATTATAACATTTATGTAGTTTTATTCACTTGGCTGTTTCCTTATAAAAGTCCAGAAATTTGTCAACTTTTCCGTCAGGTGTGTTTTTTAATGATATGATGTCATTACGTCGCTGTCGTGTCGTCAGCCAATCGCTGCGCTGCTGATCGTGGTTTCGAGTATCGATACATCTGCCCTTTTTGGGAAACACGAGAACCCGCAGTAATCTAACTTAATCCAGATATTTTAATCTAATACGCAAATTCGTTTGAAGAACCAAATTAGCCAGAGATCAGTTATCAGGATTAGAAGATCTGGCATCTTTCACATCATCTCAGATGTATTAAGCGAGGTATGAAGAACGGACCCCAGGTCCTTATTGAAATGTCCAGCTGTACAGACAGATAACGTACAGAAGTATCTTTATACAGAGAATCGTACAGAAGAAACTTAACCCTTGTAAGCTACTCGTGTTTGGGGTGTAAACTCAGGCAATAAAATGTGATTTTGTAACAATGTTTTGTTGTTGTTCTTTTAAACAAATGTAATTTTAGTCAGTTTATTAAAGTTTTTACTCTACAATTGTGCAGTTTTAAGGAGATTTATGGCATATTTTATATAAATAAGTTGTTAAATAATCCTTATAAATTAAATGTCTATCTATATACACACACACACACACACATATATATATATACACACACACACACAAATAGCCATTTATGTTAAATAAAATAATAAAAAATATAAATTTCTTATGTTAAAGGTGCACTAAGCGGTTTTTGCCAAACGATGTTGATATTTGAAAGCACCAAAACAAACACGCTCATACCCTAATAGTAGGTATGATGACAAAATTTTCAAACACCCCTATGCTCAAAATGGATCATATGACTAGACAGAGCTGAAAATTCCCTTTACGACGACACCTGGATTGTGAAAATCAGTTGAGGATTGCGAAAGTTATGATATTTATAATAATGGGGAATATATTAAAATAGTATACATTACTTACAATAGAAGTCATGTGACCGAAAATGCTTATTATTCACACATTTTTGCTTGTAACTTCCTCATTTTATCAGATATTTGCATGAAATTTGACTAGAAGGTATAATTGTGTTAGTTCTTTCAAATGAAATCATGCACATTTACTGTTTTAGCTGGAATGGGCATCAGACCCATCGTACCTCACTGAAAACAATTATAATTAATAAGCATTCATTCATATTCATAAACATTTATTTTCAGAATACAAGAAAAAACAACAATACACATCACTATTAATTGTTAATTCATATTCATACAAGTACACAACAAATATACATTGTCATTCACAAAAGTACAACTAACAGACATTCAGGTTTTTTGGGGGTTTTTTTTAGAACGAGGCCTGCAGTGCATCTGACACACGGCGTTCTCTAATCTACCCGCCACAAATGTTACTACCCAATTTCCGCGATTTAGTAAAATACCTTCTCCTCTATGGATTTCGATGGAATTTCGTCAGTACCAAGATAAAAGCTATGTATTTATGTCCACCTAACTTTCAGTATTGTCCAAAGCTTAGATGAAGCCCGCCGACCGTTTGAAAGCCACGCAAATCTTACGAAAGTCGCGGTGACCTGAAAACGCCTCAGGGCTGAAATCCCGAAGTGTCCAACGCTGCAGGGGTTTGCACTCGACGTAGTTACCATCGTATTCAGGAAAAACATACTCCAACCAGGCTGGCAGGAGTAGATATTGAATGACACACACATTAACAATACCACGCAGTTTGGAACACATTGTTGAGACAGAATGTTCGCCGCGAGTGGTTGCTATGTCATCATACCTACTAATAGGACCTTGCACAACCCTGGCATAACGACAATCGCGGAAATAAGCAAAGATGACACGCAAGCATATTTAAACAAAAGCCAACACGGATAAGTTGTGTGAAACGAAGCAAAATTAACATTACTCTCCTATCAAAAAGAAAAAACGCACCCTCTGCGTCCGATTCGAGCTCTTCGCGCTCCTTGAGTTCTCTCCAGCACTGGAAAGCTGCTCTGATGTTTACGCGGGTCCTACCTCTTGACTGATCTTAACTAGGGATGTAACGGTATGAAAATTTCTTATCACGATTATAGTGACCAAAATTGTCATGTTATCAGTATTATCACGGTATTGTTAAAATGTGCTGGAGATGTTCAAAACGTACTGACAAAAGTCACTTCAAGTTTTATATTTAAAAATCAACAAACAACTAATAAAATGACTTTTTGTTTGCATAATTACTAAAACAATAACATTACCAATGATGTTGGGATTTTAAACGACAACTTGACTGAGAACAGTTTAATAGCCTGTTCAAATATCTGATGTAAATGTTCAAATAAAGCTTTGAAAAGGTTTCATAAAAAGGTAAACCTCACATTTCAGCCTTTTAAATAAAAAAAGGATTAAGTCAAAATGATAATTGATTAATAAATGATTATATGTATTTTATCTGCTCCATAAATAATTCTAGATAACTTATCTGAATTGTTTAAAGGTGCAGTGTGTAGATTTTAGCAGCATCTAGTGGTTGAGTTTGTGAATTGCATCCAACAGCTCAGTCCCCCGCTCACCCCTCCCTTTAGAGAAGCTACGGTGGCCGATACAGGGATAAGATCTTAATCTTAAAATCTTAATCTTAATCTTAAAATCTTAATCTAAGATGCCGTCATCTGAGACCGCAGAGAGCAATGAGGTTTCTTTACAAAGGTAAATTAAGGAATTATATTTACTTAATTAGTCAATAAACGATGTCATTGACACAATGATGAACAAGTAACAGTAATATTCGCAGTGTTTTTTCGTGAGAACAACATAGTGACGATACGCGCTCTGTAGAGCAGTTAGTGACGACTTCCATGTGAGGGGACCCACGGTATATGTAGTTATAAATTGCTCATTCTAAGGTAATAAAAACAACGGTTCATTAAGTAAGGTCTTTATGCTCCTCTGAAAACGTAGTTATGTATATTATATTGCATTTCTGTCTATAGATCATCCTAAATATTACACAGTGCACCTTTAAATGTGTAGAATCCACATAAGCTTGTTTTTCATCAAGCAGGGCATGCAAATTTGGTCCGTTTTTGTCCAGACAGAAACTGCACACAGGCTGAATGTAAATATAAGTCTCTGTAAATCCACTCACTGACAGCAGGTGGCGCTTTATATGGAAAAGCTGAATAACTCCGTGAACAAAGCAGTATTGCGATTAAGAACACTTCCTTTAGGTTTTACATGGAGCGAAGATGAAAACAAAATGCCATCGAATCGTTTCTGAAGACAGTCAGAACCTTCAGAGGAACATTCATATAATTAATTCATATATTCACTTGTATAATTCCCTCAGGACTCTTTTGAAACCTCCCAGCTTTTCCGCCGTGTTTTCACTCAAAACGAAACTACTCTGCTGCTGTGCGCACGTGAGACTTACTTAAAACTGCGCTTTATACTGGACAGTATTTATTTATCGTGAGTTGTTCAAATCACAGTAATCGAATACGATTTTAATGATAATTAAATTATGAAACAGTAATACTAACCGTGGGGAATTTTATCATGATTTATCATCAAACCGGTAATCGTTACATCCCTATTCGTAACCCTTCTTTTTAATGTTTTGTTCCTCCGATATTTTCCTCTTTGTTTTATCTTCCAGTTCTCTCTATCTATAACATTAGCCGATCTGGTAATATCCATCTGTGCACTCAAATTGAGCGCTCTCTTCTCCTAGTCATTACAAGACACGCCCCTTACTGCTGATTGGCTGCAAGTGTGTTTTGGGACATGGTCCGACACTGCGGCCAAAAGCGGTTTTCAAAAATTGCATAGTGCACCTTTAATCCATGGAGAATAACATGGACAATTTGCTGTTGTTTAGTGTAAGATTTTTGACATAAGGAAAAAAAAAAAGAAAGAAATCACTTTAACCATTAGATGGCCGCAGAGGTCCACTATTTGCTATTTGATTATAAGAAAGACACATTTTCATAAGTTTTTCCAGTTGGTTTCATATCTACATATCATGAAATCACAATTATAACAATAAAAAAATTGTCAAAGTTTAACTTTTTTGTACTTAAGTTTTATACTGGAGCTTGTGTTAAATTGTATTGTCTCGTCCTTTCATTCTCTCTCTCTCTCTCTCTCTCTCTGTGCGTGCATTGTTCTCCATCTGGGATGTATCGTGGTATCACTGCTTTATTTTTGTGGTGATTGTGCATTTTGGCTTATTTTATTTGACAAATTATAACAGAAGAATTTTTAATTTAATTATTATTATTATTTTTTTAGTTTTAGAAAGTGTTGACAGCATTGTAAAGTCACTTGGATCAAGGGAACTGTTGTTTTTATTTCAGCAAACTTCATTTGGGGTCAAAAAGACGGCTAGAGCAGGATTTTTCTCAGTGATAAGTTTTTACTTAGTAGTTCATTATGAGATGTTATAGCCTAGTTGTATAATTCTTCTACATCACTGTTAACAAATGTATGTCCATCAGTTGGAAATTAACAAGGGTTGTGGCAAAAATAACACCAAAATTAACAAAAATACCCTAAAAGTTAATGATTAAATCTATTCACAAGTAAACAAAATTTATTACGACTGTATCAATTAAAATAAAAATGAATGATGTGTCAGTTTGTGGCATTAAACAGATTTGTACACAAAGTAGACATTCATGGGCAGCCAATGAAAACCATAGGCTGACATTATGCAAATTGCCAAAAGATCAAGGAAAATTTAAATTCTCAATTCATGACCCCTTTAATCCCAGGACACACCACGCTGATGTCAAAGAACTAGTGGCGACAAAAGTTCACTGTGTTGTTGCGCTAGCTGCGTCTCGGCCAAAAAGCTGCGTTTGAATGCACCAAAAGGACTAAAGGCAATTGTGAACTGTGTGTGCTTGTGTGTAAGTAAATATCTGTCTACAGTTGTGTCTCATTTAGAAGTCTGCATCCTCCGGAGGTCGCATTCGAAGGGTGCATACGTCATCGAGGCTGTCTCATTTAAGAAAAGCAAGTAGGACACTCCGAATGCGACCTTCTTTCACAGGAATTCGGAGGATGCATCAGGTATATCCTTCGCTGCTACAGATAACCCACAAGTCTTTGCTTCACCGTAAACAACCGTCGTTAATTTGAAAAATGCCGGCGCCGGCAGATGTACACACAAGCGCAGATGTGGTGTTTACAACTTACCTTATTCCATGGTCTGTCTGAATACTCAATTCTGATTGGCTGGCAGGTGTTGATTAAATTCGTTTAACTGCACAGGTAGTTCCAAGTCAGTTTAATCACCGTTCCATATTAATGCGCTGCTTTAATAGATGCACACTAACCAACAAGCAGCACTCGCGCACACACACACACACACACACAAGGAGAGAGTGTGAGATTGGAAGATCGCAGATTGCGCTGCACACATACATGAACTTCTTGTTAACGCTTCCCCACAATTTTTATTAATAAAACAGCCTAGATACTAGATCTCTACATTATATTCCTCAGCAACGATGGTAAAATGGCTGTTTTTTAAGTAATTGTTTGTAGAGAGAGACGCGCACAGACGCAGGTAACAACTGTCATCTCTCTCTCGATCGATAATTAATTGAAATACATGCTATAATTCATTCAAATAAATGTGATGATTGTGATCTTACCGCACTATTTCATCTCTGTGTATGATTTGAAGCGGGCAGAATGCGGAGCTAACGAGCCGTAACTGACGAAAATAACTCTCATTTTTACCCATTCGGTCAAATATTGCGCTGCAAAGAGCAATACTAGTTTTAACTTGTCTATAACTTGGCATATGACCATGGAATAAACGGGATAATCAACGGCTAGCCGTGCATTAAAGGATTTTAAATGCACCTCCGCTTCGCGTCGGGCGGTTCTTTGCCTCCACGTCGTGCATTTAAAATCCTTTAATGTATGGCTAGCCATTGATTATCCCTTACTTAAATCGTCTCCGTAAAAACGGATAAACTTTGTTCTTAATATCCTCCTCCTTTTTTCTCTAACATATGTCTGTTGTACGTACACTGCAGCTCCTCAAACAATGAACAAATTAAAACAAGTAAACTTTTTCAGTTTCAGCATTTTTTTTCAAATTACTTTCCAAATTTAGAAATAATTTTCCTTCATTTTAGTGTGAGAGAGCAACTAATCTATCAATTATTTTTCAATTAATCTATTTATTATTTTCTTATCAGTTGATGAATTCTTTAGTTAAACTATCAATAAATAATAACAGTAACTTCTGCTATTAATCTTATTTTATTCAAACGTTTTCTCATAATTAATACTCTACAAAAAATAAATAACAACAACAACAAAGAAAGAAAGAAGGAAAGAAAGAAAGAAAATAATAATAATAATAAATAAAGATAATAACAAGAAAAGAGAGAAAAATAATAACAATAAATAATTAATAAAAAAGAGAGAAAGAAAGAAAAAGAAAGCGAGTTACAATCAATAGAAATGCACATTCACAGTTACTGTTTGGGACTGACAACAGTTTCTTCAAGGTGAGAGACTTGAAATGTTTTATTTATTCAGCAGATTAAAACATCTGCTTGAATACATCTGGTATGAATGTGAACAGCTGAAGTCACAACCGCATTCAGGACACTAGAGCGACAGAATCAAAAATGCCGTCATAGCACTGGGAAGTTTTATCACAGTTGACAGCCCGTTTTTATATAAATGAGCCCAGTCGAGGCTTGTCCTATCCATCACACAGTTAAACAACTAACAGTGACTTTAAATGCTTTGTTAGCGAGGGCAGAGAGCGCGTTTGGTGCGCGCGTCTCAGAGCTCGCTCGATCGCACTGATGGCAGCTCCAGTGGATCTTAAAGGGGACCTATTATGCCCCTTTTTACAAGATGTAAAATAAGTCTCTGATGTCCCCAGAGTGTGTATGTGAAGTTTTAGCTCAATATACCCCACAGATAAATTTTTATAGCTTGTTAAAATAGCCATTTTTAGGGTGTGATCCAAAACGCTCTGATTTGAGTGTGTTGCTTTAAATGCGAGTGAGCGGTTGCTCCCGGAGAAGAGGGCGGAGCTTCAAGAGCTCAAGCATTAGTAGTGCTAGCCTTTGCAAATAAACATTCCACTATTAATACAAGCCTGTTATCTTTACAGAAAACTACTCGGTTTCAAAGTCAGTCATCTGGTTATACTGTGCATAATAAATTTGTGTTTATGAATTACACAGACGGGAAGCACGGCGGGATAAAAACAACAACATAGCTGGTCTCATGCTATTACAAACTTTATAACTTTACAAACTTTACAAAGTCCCACTTCTGATTATGAGCTCGACAACTTCAAGCGATCGACTCGCATTGCTTTCATATGCAACTTTTAACTACCGCATTCCTATTTAAGATTATTCTGATAGCACTTGAAGACAGCATCAGTGAAAACACAGAGAGACAATGATAGCTTTAGCAATAAGCCTTACAGAGTGCCAAGAAGCGTTGGTATTCATTCCTAAACATTTAGGGGACTTTACCGATTTTTTTCTGGGATATTTCCTTCGAAAATGAAATTTAACCAAAGTGTCCTCGGCTCAGATGGGAGGAGATTATGGAGACTCCTATGTTCATTAGTGCATCCCAAAACACAACACTTGTAAAGCCGACATTGTAGTTTGTGCTGACATTGTATATAACTCCAGTAATGGCGGACCGCATCTTCTCACTCAGGGCTGTGTTTATGCTAATAGGGCAGAGAGCGTCACAAATGGGCGGGGCTTGTTCCCCTCAGTGACGTGAACAGAGGGAGAATCTGAAACAGCTCGTTTGGAGAGACTGTTTATGATTTATTGGTTTTATTAAAAAATTAGTTGGTGGATTTTTAACATTATAGGCTGGTTGTTTTCTCACACTGCGGCCACACAACTGTGTTCAAACACCTTATAAAAGTGATTTTAGCATAATAGGTCCCCTTTAAGATGAACGCAAATCATTTCTCCTTCTCTGTGAGTGCATTAAACCCGTCATGATTATATAGGCAACTCGATGTCCCGTGGTGTCCCATTCATTCAGCGCAGCTTTGAATGCGGATGTGAATCCTGACAATGTAAAGGCGTCAGTTCGGCTATATGTGGTTCTGACGGTCGTATAATAATAGAATGCTCTATAAAGTGAAGTGATGTTGCCATACTAGCCTTTACCTTCTGCTCTAGAGTAGAGATCGACCGATATATCGATTTACCGATATTTTTCCCGATATTTAAGCATTTTTCCATAATCGGATATCGGTTTTGTAATATCGGATTTTCCGATAAACGGCGTTTTAAGAATTGCACGCATGATCGCCATTACAGTGCATCTGAGGGGAGACGGGACAACGGCGTGCACAGGTAAAGTATTACTTGCTTTGCTGTAATTAGTACATTTTATTTAACATAACAGCCATTAATGCACAAATTAGATGTGATACATATGCTTGATATGTAGTTTATGCAGCTTGGCTCTAAGAAATAGACGAGTCACGTAAGATCCGTCAAGTCCTGTCCCAATAAAGACGTAACTTTGCATGAATTAAATAATACAGCCATGAATGAGCGCAAGTTGGAAGTAAAAGCGCTGAATTAAATTCTCTCTCTGTTGTATATTTGCTCATCATTAGTCTCGTGAAGCCGCTTCATATTGCTGTTCACTCAGTGGGTTGATGCTCAGGAAATGCTACAGCACGGCCACCGCATGTAACTTTTAAAAATATTCACGATTAAAACACCGTAATTATATAAACATTTACTATATAACCATCAATTCCCTAATAAACATCCTAGTAAACACAACTCCAGTGTTTCCCACACATAGACTTTACCTGGGCGGGCCGCCCAGGTATATTAACGGCTGCCCAAGTATATTTGGTGACACATTTTTGTTTTTATTACTATTATTATCTTACACTTTTTTTTTTTATCTGCCCGAGATAATGAAACCATCCGCGATCGATTAACTAGAGGAATCTCCCCTCGCCTGACGTGTTTCGCACTGCTGTGTGCTCAAGAACTGTAGACACTCCCACAGACGAGCTCTCTCTCTTTATCTGTGGCGGGCTGCAACAATATCCACCGCCCGCTGCCGTCAGCTCCCGCCTCTCACACACAAGAGCGCGACTTTCAGTATTTAGCAACTTTCAGACCCTTTTGGCGGCTTTTTTCCCACAACAGGTACATACTGACAAACCTAGCGACTTTTTTTGAAAAAACCTTAGCTATGGTTCAGTTGGAAGATGTCTCCAGTACTGCCCCGCGAGTGCGAGGTCTGTCTCTCCCGGCGCAGTGTCTCCTCTCTCTGCGTCTATTCTGTGCAGTGAGCGGCAGAGAAGCAGCACATTCATTTGGCCGTAACGCAGCAAAATCGTCAGTAAATCATTTACAAAACAGCGTTTCCAAGTACCTGTCGCTTACTGACTGTTTGGACTTTTAAATATGAACATAATTCGTCTGTTAATATGCGCATAGCTTGTTACTCAGACGCAGACAGTGCGCTGAATGAGACAAAACCGTAATACAGCCAAAACCACCGCATATAGTCGCTCTTTAGTGTAAGTTAGATGTATATTGATTTTATCAGACGATGTTGCGATTATAAATCAGGATTTAAGGAGTATAGTGAGAGTGATTCCTGGTTAACATGTAAAATTAATGGTTCCTGTTTACTATTTATACTTGTTTTATGTATGACAACAGAAAGTATAATGTGAACAGCTTTATTGGCATTGTTGTATTAATTACAGTATGTGACATTTAGAACAGATCTTAAGTGCCAAAACTCGTCTGAACGCAAACTTGACACAATGACATGCAAATGAACGTGATGTCACCTGCCGCCAAAAGTTTTATTTATTTTTTAATTGGTGAGAATTACTTTTATGTGCTTTATTTATTTTACCTGTTTTTTTTTTTTACCTCATCGAAGATTTTATTTTTAAACAAAAACTGTTTAGTAACAGTGCACTTTTTTATTTTTTGTACTCTCAGACCCCTCTATTTATTGGTGTATAAATAAGATTTGTTTTGTTTTCTATGCAAGGAGGGAGTGATTGTTATAAATAAAATGGTTTGTTCAGTTCAGTGCTGTTGTAATCATTGTGTCAAAAACACAAGTATAACAGTAAATAAATATTGGTTCTGCATATCGGTTATCGGGCACATAAACAAACAAATTATCGGTATCGGTATCGGTTCTAAAAAATCAATATCGGTCGATCACTACTCTAGAGTCTTGTTTGTGTTATACATGACAGAAAAACAATCTTAAGTAGGGATAACTGCAGGCTCGCGCAATGGGCGTGGCTAAAGGTGTGACGTGTCGACGCACTCCATGCTAATCGACGTATTTTTATAATCGATGACGTCGACGAATCGCTGCAGCCCTACATTGTATACGTATCCTACTGAGGATGCAACCTCCAGAGGATTCGACCTCCGGAGGACGCAGCCTTCAAAATGAGACGCAGCTAATATCAGCAGCTATCAGTAGTCTATTTTCGTCATTACAAAAGGGAAACCGAAACTAGGATTGTAGATATACAAACCGTAAACAAAGCAACGCTTGCTTACCATTTGAATATCAATCACGCTAATCTGTTTCTTAATTTGCAATCAGCTCACGTTTTCATTAAAATATTCATCCATTTGAATGCTCAGGTATGGTGACATAAAATAAGAACAGCCTTCTCTCTGTACCGTCTTGACTTCCTTATATAAATAAGCCACAGATGGAGCAGTATTTACTACTGATCACAGAGCCATACTTCACTGGCAAGCTGTGCATAACAACTTTCATAATCACAGACCGATTTCATAAACCAGATGATTTAATAATATTATTAATAATAATAATTTTGACAATTTCGATTAATCGTGCAGCCCTAGATGGGAGGAAAACTCATTTTAAATGCTTTTGCATTTTCTTCCAAGTGTTTTGCGTTCCTCAGAGAAACTTTGCATTTGATTGCAAAACTTTTCAGTTTTTTGTGAGCAAACTTGAAGTTTCTTGGGTGAACACCCCACAAAACATTTAAATGGGAATGCAGAAACATTAAGTTAAAAGAAATTCTCCCATCTAATTTTTTTACCATGTCCCTTCAGGGCTGGTGTGCCATTGTGCATCAATGTCTGTAATGTGGGCTGTAGGTGTGAAGCTTTTAGAAATTTTGTCCAAGTTGTAGGCTAGTCAATATCGGTCAGTCGTATAAGTATCCGTGAATGTTTCCAAGTATCCGTGAATGAAACCGTTATCACAAGCACCGTTAACTTGAATGAAAGGCAATGATCAGCAATATGCATTCACACTAGGGCTGTCAATCGGTTAAAATTTCTAATCGCGATTAATCGCATGATTGTCATGAGTTAACTCACGATTAATCGCACATTTTTATTTGTTCTAAATGTACCTCAAATTAATACTTTTCACATTTTTAATACTCTAATCAACATGGGCATGGACAAATATGGATGCTTTATGCAAATGTATGTTTATTATTATTGAAACCATAGTCAACATAAAGCATGAAGAGTAGACATGTTTCAAAGGTCATAGATGTTTTTCAAAGAACTTGTTCATGTCTGTTAGACACATGAAGAAAGAAATACCAGGTTCCTATTACTTCTCTTTCTTTGCTCTGAGCAATTTACTGACACAAACCTGTTTACATTTTTGCACACATGGCAGCTCTTCTTCTGAACATGCTAAATGTACATATATTATTTATTATTACATTTGTTTCCCTCTCTGTGCCCACATACTGTATTTTGATGAAGCTAAATTCTCAATAAAACTGTTTTCATTGGTATATTTTATTGTTTCTGCTCTCAGACAACGGAATGAATATGAAATAGTGTCTGAAACGCGACCCATTGAGACATAACCAGCTCTCCCTTCCAAGATGTTAATCTGCACAAAAAAATCATGATAATCACACCGTCGTCTGATGAAATCAAATACACATAAGATAAAGACAATAGCTGTGCTGTGATTTCGGCTATACTTGCATGTAAAATTAGAGAAGCAACATAATATCTGTGTTTAACTGAATTAAAGCGCTGCTCCTCCGCCGCTCGCTGAAGAGAAACTGAGCAGACGTAGAGAGAGAGAGAGAGGGGTGTGCGCGCGCGCTGGGAGAGCAAGACTCGCGCAGGAGTACCAGAGAGTCTCAGAAACTAGGTTTGGGTGCTTTTTTGAAGGGAAAAAAGTCGCTAAAGGGGTCTGCAATGTTGCTAAGTTGGCAACACTGTGCATCTCCATTTCTCCAACTACGGGTTGGGCCACGGGTCAAACAGAAAATACGCGCTGCTTTAATCGCACGTTAAAAAAATTAGTGCCGTTAAAATGAATTTGCGTTAACGCGTTAACTTTGACAGCACTAATTCACACAAATAACTTTTTATTTGAATCTTTCCATCTGTGTTTACACAAATGACTTTATTTGAATGTTTCATTGACACAACATAGCACTGAGTTGTTAGAAAAGAAAAGAATATAGTTACATATTGCTTGATGATGTTAGGAACCGATGAATCAGATTTTTGAACCGGTTCAATGAGCCAAACCAGTTTGTGGAAATCAATTGGTCTTTGAATCACTACTGCAGAGTATAGTTCCAACCTTGCTCCCACTAACATATCTGTAGCATTCAAATAAGCCTGAAGGACTTGATTAGCTGGATCAGGTGTGTTTTAGTAGAGTTAGAGCTAAACTCTGCAGGGATTTGGCCCTCTAGGAACTGAGGAACTAGGAACCATCTTAAATCTTATTTAGTCTTATCAGAGTGGAGTTCTTTTTCAGCCTTTGCTTAGGGGTAAAAAGAAGGGGCTTTGCAGGTATTTTGAAGGATGTTGTTATGGACAGGACATTGATGTCCCCCATACTCAACTACGCTTTATGCACTCTGGCCCCTTTTTCCCTTTAGTGTGATGCCCTTGGGTCTAGGATCTAGATCACTGGTCTCAAACTCAATTCCTGGAGGGTCACAGCTCTGCACAGTTTAGATCCAACCCTATTCAAACACACCTGCTCCAGCTAATCTAGGGATGCAACGATACCATTTTTTCAGATCCGATCCGATCCAGAAAATTCTGAGTATCGGCCGAATCCGATCCGATCCTAGCACAGTTTTTATTTTTTTTTATAAATCAATGTAGAGTTTCTATACTTCTGTGTCACTCTTTTGTGTGTTAAACACAAATTAATTTTAATGAAAAATAACATGAAAATATATAGGGGCTGTTTACACCTGGTCACTTCATGCGTTTTGTACAGCCCGATCTCACGGCAATTCGTACATATTTTACGAGGTGGCTAATTCGTACGAATTCGTACGACCTCACTCGTACAAATTCATACGTTTTTTGCTAAATCGTACGTATTTTACGAGTTGTCAAATCGTATGAATTTGTACGAATGACCTACACCTAACCCCGCCCCTAAACCTAACCGTCACTGGGGTTTAGACAAATCGTACTAAATCGTACGAGTGAGGTCGTACGAATTAGCCACCTCGTAAAATATGTACGAATTGCCGTGAGATTGCGTTGGTTTTGTAATATAAATCTGATCGCTCAAAACATTTCATGAGGTGGTCTGGGCCGCATTCCAGACGAAACTGGACAAGTGTAAATGCATCTGGTTGTTGAAACCACATATGTGAATTTTACTCCTCCCAAAATATTAAAATAATAAATGTGTGAGTCCGTGTTATAGGCTATATGACATTTTAGTCAGATATGACTGCACTAATGCAACAAGCGTCACTGCGGACGAGTATCTGAGTATTTCTTCAACAAGCAGACGCTCAAACTGCCGCGAATGAAACTGAAAGAAAGACGCAGAAGGTCAACACACAATCATCTTCATTAAAAGTAGTAAGACAAACTTATATTTCCAGTGCTGATGCCGCGCGCTCTCCTATTGCAGTCTTTGATCTTGAAATGAGCTGATAATTACTAAAATGCAGTGCTTTTGATTTCGTTGACGTGAACTTCATTACATTTAAATATAGCGCGGGAATTGAAGCTCGGATTTATATCCATTTATGTGGCCAAGTGTAAATGGAAACGCTTAAACAAATCAGATAGATATCAGATCAGAGAAAACGCATGAAATGACCATGAACAGGCCCATTCATAATCTATGACAAAAATACTATAAGGGAGATTTTAAACTAGGTTAGTGGATAATTTAGCAGCAAAAGTTATTCTAGAAAAATCATGAGTGCACAATTTTATAAAATCTAAACATTTAGTGAAATAACATTATTTAGTGGGGAACAAATAAAAGTGAATATGTGAAGGACTAAATCTGGTAAAATGTTACACATTGCTCTTTGTATTGTTCTAAAATACATTAATGAAAACAAGTAAATGTATTTATTTATAAATATAAACTACAAAATTAAAATACATTTCTTTTAAATATATAGCACAGTAATGAAGGCAGCAACATATGATAGAGGAGTCCTATCTATCATATGTTGCTGCCTCCATTACTGTGCTATACATTAGATAGCCTTGATAGGACAGTACAAGAAACGCTATAAATAACATTTCATTGCGCAAAAGTATTATAATACGAACAGCTCCGCTTATGCGCTTCCCGTGTGCAGAATGATGCGCTTGAAGCAGCACGGAGTCACAGCGCGCAGCTCCGGATAGAGAAGTTCAAAGCACAGAGGGAAGAGATATTGATGCGTAGCTTATTAAATCTGCGCGATTAGTTTATTGAGCCTTTTCTTTTAATGGTTTTAAATCTCAGTTATTGAGCGCTCTTGAAGAGAATTTCATTGTTTTGACTGTAGTAACCGAACGCAACACGCAGTTTGAACGCTGAACGGAGGATAACAGACAACCACAGCAGTGAGAAGAGTTTACGTGAACTTGAATTTAACGACTTAAATATTCATCTGTACCTCACATTAAACTATGGAACGGCTTCAGAACACTTGGACTTGGACTCTATGGTGCTTTATAATGCTTTTGTGCTTTCGTGGGGTGTAACAATAACACAGAATAGTAGGCTATATACAGAATATCGGATTTGGATCGGTCTCCTCTCTCCGATACCCGATCCACAGAAAATGACCGGATCGTAGCCGATACCGATCCTGAGTATCGGATCGATGCATCTCTAAGCTAATCAAGGTCTTTGGGATTACTAGAAGCTTCCAAGCAGGTGTGGGTTGGAGCTAAACTCTGCAGAGCTGCGGCCCTCCAGGAATTGAGTTTGAGACCTCTGATCTAGATGCTTAAAGCCCAAGACACACTGCACGATTTCGGCTTTCCAAGATGAAAGACTGGCATTGTGAAACCGTAGTGATTTCTGATTTGCCACGATTGTTTCACGATGCCAATCTTTTGTCTGGGATAGCCGAAAATTGTGCAGTGTGTCTCAGGCTTTACATGAAATGTTTTGTTGTTTGTAGCTTTGTTCCATTAAACTGGTGTTAATTTGCATTTGTTTCTTTTTGCCTTAGATGTGATAGTGCTGAAAAAGGAGAGTGAAGTGCTGATTGAAATGGAAGAAGATGATCAATATAAGAATCACGATTTCATAACAGAAGAAAAAACTTTTAGTTGCTCCCAGGCTGAAAAGACTTCCCCACGGAAAAGGGATAAAAAATCAGGAATTAAAAGTAATTTCACCTGCCAACAGTTTGAAACATGTTTCAACCAAAATGAAAAGCTTAAGGTCCACAAGAGAGTTCACTCTGGAGAGAAGCCTCGTACCTGCCAACACTGTGGAAAGCATTTATCTAAAAAAGAAAGCCTTAAAAGACACATGATAGTTCACACTGGAGAGAAGCCTTACACGTGCCTTCAGTGTGGAAGAAGTTTCCGTTTTAAAGGAAACCTTAAAGTTCACATGAGAGTTCACACTGGAGAGTGTCCTTTCATCTGCCAACAGTGTGGAGACAGATTCACTCTTAAGGGGAGCCTTAAAAAGCACATGAGAGTTCACACTGGAGAGAAACCTTACACATGCTCTCAATGTGGAAAGACTTTTGCTGTGAAAGAAAGCCTTAACAGACACATAAGAATTCACACTGGAGAGAAGCCTTACACATGCTCTCAATGTGGAAAGACATTTGCTCAAAAAGTAACTCTTAGCAGACACATGAGAATACACAATGGAGAGAAGCCTTACACATGCCTTCAGTGTGGAAGGAGTTTCACTCAAATTGGAAATCTTAAAGTCCACATGAGCATTCACACTGGAGATAAGCCTTTCACCTGCCAACAGTGTGGACGAAGTTTCTGCCATAAAGGAAACCTTAATTCCCACATGACGGTTCACTCTGGAGAGAGCCTTTTCACCTGCCAGCAATGTGGAACAAGTTTCACTCAAAAAGGAAGCTTTAACAGACACATTATAATTCACACTAGAGAGAAGCATTTTACCTGCCAACAGTGTGGAAGGACTTTTGATCAACATGAAAACTTCAAAGCCCACATGAGACTTCACTCTGGCGAGAAATCCTACATGTGCACTCAGTGTGGAAAGAGTTTCAGTCAAAAAGGACCCTTTAAATACCACATGAGAATTCATACTGGAGAGCAACCCTACACATGCCCTCAGTGTGGAAAGAGTTTCAGTCAAAAACGGCACTTTGAAGACCACATAAGAATTCACACAGGAGAGAAACCTTTTACATGCCAACAGTGTGGAAAAAGTTTCAACCGAAAAGGAACTCTTAACAGGCACATGAGAGTTCACACTGGAGAGAAGCCTTACACATGTGGTCACTGTGGAAAAAGTTACAGATCTAAAACAGCCCTTAAGCACCACATGAGTTTTCATGTATGAGAGAACTGTTTTTGTATGTTGTGTGGAATTAATTTCACAGACAGGAAACACCTCATGTTTGAGAGACTGTGTGATGTGCTGATTATTGTTACAGTACTAAATCACCTTAGAGTGCTAAATTCCCAATTAATGTCCAGTGAGAGGAGTAAAGAAGCCAGAGTCATGAATTAGACTCATTGTATTGATTAGGCAAATGAAGAATGAACTAGTTACAATTTTACATGTCATCTGAAGTATAAATCTGTATCAAGTAAAATGCATAAAACAGTGTAGGCGTGCGCAAAATAATAAACAATATCAGAAACAGGCTTATGATTCAAAACATACAGAGACCTAGAGATCTGGTAATAGCCGCTTTTCCACTGTCAGGCCAGTGCAAGCCAGGGCTTTCAACAGGCCCGGCGGGGCTAATAGCCTAGGACATGTAACACCAAGCCCAAAATCATGCTGCGTTTCCACCGTGGTGCTAGAAGCTCCACAGCACTTCACTAAAACCTGCCCTTAACACACCTCTCTAGAACAGCGTCACACAGCTCCATTTCACCAACAAAGGGAAGTTTTATCAGTCAGGAAACTAGCAAAATGAACATGATAAATGTTTGACTTTATTACTTTAAGATTTATAATGTTTTACCATAGTTTTACAATAAAAAATGATACATTGATAGTTAATTTATTTTAGGATTGCAGAGTAATCATACAGAAATAAAGTGGATTTTACCATTATTTCACACAAAAGGATTGGGACTCCCTCTTCTAATGAACAGGTTTGACTACTTTAGTAATTTCTATGAGTACAAATCTTAATGTTTAAGCATATAATGATATTCTAGGGAATTGTGTGCTTCTAATTTTATAGCAACAGTTTGGACAACTGTTTAAAACAGCAATTTCCAGGCTTGGAAAAGTCATGGAAATTTATTTTACAAATCTTTATAACAGAATGTTTAATCAGGTCTTGAATTTCGGTGTGGGATTGCGCATATATCGCATAGTTTCATGGATTAAAGTTCTCTATTGCTACAATGGATTTCCGTCAATTGCAGGGTTCCGCCTGTCCTTAATGTATTAAATTCACTTTTCATAATTTTAAGGCCGTAAATATGCTTACATTTCTCAAATAGTGTAATAAATGTCTTAATTTTAGTTTAAATAGGTCTTAAATTAAGGAAAGACGAGGTGTATTCGGCCTGCTGAGGGGGATCATGTGATCAAAGCCTGGAGTGGAGTGAAAGCATGTTCCTCTCTCCGCTCTAAGTGTTCTGTAATCACTCCGCTCTGGATCCACTCACCGAAAAACTGCTCCGTGTTCACTCCATTTTAAAAGTTATCAGGGATTAAATTTTTCTGTCGCTGCGACGGATTTCCATCAATTGGAAAAAATGAGGGGAAAAGAAACGTGTAGCGCACTGTTGTTGTTCTGCCGCCACACCAAAAATCATCCCCGCCACGGCTGCAGCTTCTAACACATCATTCACAGTCGGGTTATTAGCAGAGAACACAGAGCAAAACTTGAATTTCAGCACGGGATTGTGGATATTAATAATAATTCCACTCATTCCCGCAAGTTCCGACGGAATGTATCATATTTGCACGTGCTTTTGAGTCTTGATAACTCACTCGCACGCTCTTATTTTCTGTGCACCCACAGATCGCGATAAGGAGAGTGACAGCTTTTAATAATTATTAAGGGAGTTTGCAAATGTGATATTGATTTAATACAACAGATCAATAAACAAGTACTGCATGATTTTACTCTATATCATCAACGAAAATAGTTCCAGATAAAGTAACATTTAATTTTTAGCGTATCATTTCAGTTATTTAATTCATTTAATATTTCTGTATTCAATTTTATATTTAAAACATTAATCTCCACATGAATCTATTAATTTAATTGCACCTCTGAGCCTCATTAAACATCTGAAAATGTACCTACAACTACAAGCCACTTTTGTTTTCTTCTGTGCCACCTCTGGAGTACAAATTCATTTTTTATTAATACTAATTTCAAATGATTGGTAACTTACTTGTCTTATTCTACTTCTTATTATATTGTTTTAAATAGAAATTTTAAAAAGCTTATAACCATATTTCTTTTTATTTGACAAAGATGAAAATGATGCCATTGCAAAGGTAAAAGGAAAATACCCCTGTAAGTCACTTTAAGGAGTCAAATGTCACCTCGTATTATAAAGGCAAATTTTTTATCAGAATTTTTTATTATTGATCAGAAGGTGCTCCTGTTTAATGTTTTAAATTAGGAGGACAAGCGCTCCTAAAATGAAAAGTAAGCATAGAGCCATATTAGAACCATGCATGAGGTCTTAAAGAGACAGCAGCCTAAATAAACCTGCTGCTGTCTTTCATTATACAGTGAAGACTATCCAGTGTTATTTTACAGTTGAATAGATTATAGTTAGACCTAACTGAAATATTAGTTCAATATCTTCTGGCTGAAATTTTTTCCTCGGCCAAACCCCATTCTGTGCATTTAACCCATGTACTGTAGTTTTACTCATTCCCACAGCTTTCGAGTTTAAAATTAGGGAAAATGGCCATCCTGGCGAGTATCCTTGTAAACACAGTCAGTTTTGTCTTACGTGAATGTAAACAGTTGAGAAAGAAAACGTGTATCAGTATTGGATCCGTGCATTGTCTTGTGACAGGAGCCTAACACGGTGTCCTACATGATAAGTGGAATACAAACTATATGACGGTAGATAATTCTCAGGTGATTGTGCTTTATTCTAATGTGAGTTTGAATATCATTTTGCATGACTTTTATAGCCATACTGAAAACAACAACAGATAGTTTATCTCAGATCTTGAAAATAAATTAAAGCAAACATGTACGTTAAAACTGTGAACTCGCTGCGAACCAACAAGTGTTATTCTATAACAAAGATGTTATCAAAGTTACTAAGTATGTACATTTAATGTTAAAATATTAAAATATTTATGAATTAGATTATAAACTTATCCATTTCGTTGCAAGTGCAAATTTGAACAGATTTTTATTCTTGTAAAATAATGGAACATTAGGCTGATGATACACAGGGCAACTTTTTGAGCAATATTGCTGGGCAACTTTGGTTAATGTTGGCATCAACGGGCAACCAGGTGAGACACAGGGCCTACGACCAATTTAAAGTATCCAGATAGAAATTTGTTACCCATTCTCAGTGTGAAAGTGCCCATGCAACATTGTTCAAAAAATTTGCCCCATGTATCATCAGCCTTATGTCATGAATATTGTCTCAAAAGTCATGGAAATATCATGGAAATTTATTGGTAAAAATGTGTACAAACCCTTCTGAAAGCATTTACATTGAAACACAGAGATAAATTGTCATGTTGACATCACATTTCCTTAGAATGAATGGTAATTTCTATAATTTTTCCACCATCTGAAGAGCTTTGAGTGCTCTCTCCAGTCCCAATACAGTGTTGTCATTTAAGACAGAGAAACAGAGAGAGCTCCTGAATGAAAAACAGGAGTTATAAGGGAATGGGCTATACTTTACTTAAATATGCAATAATGGGTAAAATATGTAACCAAATAACATGATTGTCGGTGCTGACCTTCTCCGGACTCAGATAAACTCTGCAATTACTCATAACCAAACCTCAAGCCCAAGCTGGTCCGCTTTGGACCAGGGTATTTAGCAGGCCAAAAAACCCTGGCCGTAGGCCCAATGAAGCCCCGAAAGTGACAGTGGAAACACGACCGGCCCTAGCACACCTGCTTTCGGCCTGACAGTGGAAACAATGCACTCTTATAGAAAATATAGATAAAATCATATTGTCACTCAAATAACAGATGAATGTTAAATCATTTGTTGAAAGTTTGGCAAAGACAATAATTGTACATATGGACATGGGCGACATTTGACTCTCAAGTCAGGGAGGGGGGAGGGGGGGGGGCAAGAAAAAAAAAAAATATATATATATTTTAAATGTAGCCTATGCATCAAACAATAAGCTACATTGCAACGCATTGTGTCAATACAGCGCAGTGAAGAATCCCTTAATGGAGTGTCTAATTGCACTAAGTGCAAATAGCCCATCTTGTTGGCAAAGGCTATTTACACTAACTCCGCTCACTAACGTGTGATTGAGTTAGTCAACACTAAAAAAAGACAATTATTTAGCACCAGTATCAGTGGCGTAGATGGTAAGGTGCATGCATTTTGACGCGGTCGAGCCGAGTTCGAGGCCGCCTTTTGCCGAACTTTTCCTCCCTTTTCAAATCTCATATCGCATCAGAAAGGCATTTATTTTCAATAAAAATGAAGGAAATAATCAAAAAGTTGAAAATAAAGTATCAAGTAGGGTTAGGGTAGGTGTATAGAGGGCTTTATTGTCCCAATAAGGTGGCATCCAGGGCTGGACTGGTAATCGGGCATACCGGGCATTTTCCCGGTGGGCCGACGCACTGAAGGGGCCGACAGAATTATTTTTTTTTTTTTTTTGCCAAGGACCATCATGCAGGGACAACGAGCAGTCAGTGGCCCATTGATTTGTCTCCTTCATTGACAGCGTAAACCACCCAATCACAATGCGCTATAGACGGAGCGATGAAGTATTTAGCTCCGCCTATATAAACCCCAACTTCTTCCGTATCGGCTTTCCCCACGTTTCACAGCAGCTTTATAAAAACAGGTTTGCTCTGCGGTGAGTGATGCGGGCCAAAGAGCCAGGCAGGAGGGGAGGGGAGAGGAGTTGAATCGGTAAAGTGCTTGATAAGGGACTCGGAGGCAGGCATCTAGTGTGTGCGCGCACGCGCCATGAGTGCAGAATACGCTTTTTAATATTATATATATATATATATATATATATATATATATATATATATATATATATATATATATATATATATATATATATATTATTTAACACTTTTTAATAAACCGTAAATTCGTCCCCCGCGATTTTTTGGCCAAGTCAAGTCAAGTGTTCATAGAGGTTTCCATGGGCCAATGCGAATAAATCTAGATTTAAATTCGAAAAGACACGATATTGTCGGATCTGACGTTTTATTCGTATCCAAAACAACTAGATGCAATGATACATATCTACACTACCAGCCAAAAGTTTTTGAACAGTAAGATTTTGATTTTTTTTTAAAGAATTCTCTTCTGCTCACCAAGCCTGCATTTATTTTATCCAAAATACAGTAAAAGCAGTAATATTGTGAAATATTTTTACTATTTAAAATAACTGCTTTCTATTTGAATATATTTTAAAATGTAATTTATTTCTGTGATCAAAGCTGAATTTTCAGCATCATTACTCCAGTCTTCAGTGTCACATGATCCTTCAGATTATTCTAATATGCTGATTTGCAGCTCAAGAAACATTTATTATTATTATTATTATTATTATCAATATTTAAAACAGTCGAATATTTTTTTTCTGGATTCTTTGATGAATAGAAAGATCCAAAGATCAGCGTTTATCTGAAATAAAAAAGCTTTTGTAACATTATACTCTATAGCCTACCATTCAAAAGATTGGAGTCAGTATCATTTTTGTTTTGTTTTTTGGGAAAGAAATTATAGAAATTAATACTTTTATTTAGCAAGGATGCTTTAAATTGATCAAAAATGCCGATAAAGACATTTATAATGTTACAAAATATTTAAATAAATAAATGCTGTTCTTCTGAACTTTCTATTCATGAACCTGAAAAAAAAATCTACTCAGCTGTTTTCATAATACATAATAATAATAATAATAATAATAAATGTATTTTGAGCAGCAAATCAGAATATTTGAATGATTTCTGAACATCATGTGACTGGAGTAATGATGCTGAAAATTCAGGTTTGATCACAGGAATAAATTACATTTTAAAATATATTTAAAATATTAAAAACATTTCACAATATTACTGTTTTTGCTGTATTTTGGATCAAACAAATACAGGCTTGGTGAACAGAAGAGACTTCTTTAAAAAAATAATTTAAAATCTTACTGTTCAAAAACTTTTGAATGGTAGTGTATATCATATATATATATATATATATATATATATATATATATGGTGGTGGTGGGCCGCCTGGACCAAAAAATGCCAGGGCCGATTTTTTGTCCCAGTCCAGCCCTGGCGGTGAGTGAATTCTGAAAACTCTAACGTTTCTGATTGGCCATTGCGTTGAAGAAATCAACAGATATGTCTTTGATTGGCTGCATTGCCAACCCAGTCTCATATAAAAACGTACCCTGACTACGTTGGTCCAAAGTGCAAAACGTAGAGGGGTTACAATAACGGCCCTTGAATTGTATGACTGTTACGTTTTTTTTGCCTATTCTTTTCCTATTGTTTTACGTCCAAGTCACGTGACTTTCAAGAGTCCGGCCGTGAGAACAAAAAACATGGCGGACATTTCTCTAATTTGTAGTGAAAAAATCAATATTTTGAGTTAGTTTCTGCATAAAAATAAGTTTTGATTACATTTCTAGCGAGAAATATATATTTTATTTTCATAATATTCACTCAGTGAATGTACACAATCACTCGCTTGCTCGTTGTTGTGAAGATTTTTCAGATCTCGCCAGAATAATGTGAAACTGCAACGTTTTGGTTGCTATGGACGCTGCTATCGGTGGATGGATGGATGGATGATTTCGCTCCGTCTGACGGATCAAACCCTCGCCCACTATATGCGTTGTGTCTGAGGTTGATTTGCTGATCAACACATTAATCCATGGCAGCGGGAGAAACTAATGTTGACAACGTGACAAGTTACGAAGAAGTACTTTTAGCTTGGAATCAATGTTAGTCCAAGAATATGGACTGGTGTGTTATTTGTGGTATTACTCCCCGATCACGATATTTTACTAAATATCCAGGCAGTGTTCCACTGATGACGTTTCTTATGACATATTCAGTGCTGCCACCACGTGTGTGGTCTTAGTAATAACTTATTTCTGGTGTATGATCAAGTTTTTCTCTGCATGGAGGTTAATTAATTGTATTTATATTATTTGAAGTATGCAATATCTATCTATCTATCTATCTGTGAAGGAGAGAGATGATCTGTCAAGCTTTTGCAAACAGCATGTGTTCTCTGGTTTGCTACAAAGTGGGAGTCTTTCAGGCTTTTGATTTTTTTTAATATACTGTAAACAACATACACATAGCTTATGGAACAAAACAATGGGATTGAACATTTCCTTAATTCGTGGTGTTCTCCTCCGTCACCCACTGTGGCGGCCAAGTTTTCTCACTATAATAAAAAGAGATTGTTATTAATTTAGGTCTTTACATCAGTCATGAATTAAATTCAAAACAAACATGACAAGGTTAAGGGCAATGAGGAACAGCAAGCCACCCCTTCATTCAGTAGGTTTATAAACTTACAGTAACCTGATAACAGTAAATACCTGCCTATGGTAATATTTTGGTTAAGGTTTGAATATGCATTACCTACGGTGTAGCCGTTTATTTGAAATCATATACCTCTGCTCTGAAGGTATCCATTGTAAAAGACCTCTGCAATTTGCTGCACAATAATAATCTTGAAAATTTGGTCATGAAAGACCTCCCAAGTCTTTGGACTTTTGTAAATGCCTTTAACCAATGTGTGTTACTTTATCATCCCAATGTCAACATCTAATTAAAATTCAATGTGAAGAAAAAGGAAATCCTTGCTCAGAATAAATTGGTGATTATGTCCAACATATGTCTCTCAATTATGGCAGTCAGGTTTATCTGCCTTAAAGGTCCCATGGCATGGATTATTTCATTATTTTATAATGTTTCCTGGGGTACCCTTATAATGTTAGTATGTTTTTTTTAGTTCAAAAATTAAATAATTTAGAAATAAAAGTCATTTTTCCTAGCCTGATTTTAGCCTCTGATTTGAACGCTCTGTTTGAAGGGGCGTCTGCTGTGAGACCTCATTGTAAATGCCCACTCCTGTGAATGGCTGACATGCTTGCATATGAAATAGCGAGCATTAGATGTGGAGCTCTCTCGAAGAGTGCCCAACGACACTTTAACACACTGAGCCACAGCCGCCCACAAATACAAGCCAAGGCTATTACTTTAAGTTTTGAAGTACTAAGAATTAGGCTATTCCAATCAAAACTATGATAAATTGTACATACCAGAGTGAACAGGGCTCACATTCCACCAACTTCATTTGGATCCCCTGAAAAAACATCAAAGTTAGGGGGTTAAGGGGTTTCCAGTTGGGGTGCTGCAATTCCACTGAGTACATCTAAGACTTTTAATTATTGTAAAGCTAACCTTCTGCTTTTTGCAGCGGATCACCCTCTTCACTGGGTAGTAAGGTTCCCCTTCTAGGATCCCATGGTTACATTCTGAAAGAGCAAAAAAAGTACATGAGTTTGACCTCATACATCTTCATCAATGAATTAAAAAACAGGCAACACATGATATATTTATGACTTAAGTATATCTGGCTAAGACAAAAGAATCACTGTATTTGAAGTCTGATTTGAAATGGTGAAATGTAAATCTAGGAAAGCTTAATAACCTTTGGGTGATTTTTTCCCCCTCAGTTTCTTCCTTGTAGACATGTCTGAGGCTGCAGAATTCTTCTGCTTCTTTTTATTGTTTGCAGACATATCTGTTGAGATTAAGGAAATGTATCTGTGAAGAGCTGTTATTACAATGAATACTGGTCTAAATACCTTTATTCCAATAACAAATATATAATATCACATTACAATTGGAAAGATATAGATTGTTTAACCATATACGGGGGCAGTCGTGGCCTAATGGATAGCGAGTCGGACTTGTAAGCGGAAGGTTGTGGGTTCGAATCTCAGGTCCACAGGGATTGTTGGTGGGGGGAGTATCTTCCTTCAATACCATGACTGAGGTGTCCTTGAGCAAGGCACCGAACCCCCAACTGCTCCCCGGGCGCTGTAACATGTGCCCACTGCTCTGGGTGTGTGTTCACTTAGGATGGGTTAAATGCAGAGAATACATTTCACTGCTGGTTATATACTCTCTATATAATCGTGTATGTGACAAATAAAAAAAATGCTGTATGGTCACTTCTTCGCTCTACCAAGGGTTATAGACTACAAGATGTATGCACAGGTGACCAATTGAAGGAAAAGCCTGGAAGATGAGGGGAAAAACAATGAATGTAGATCCTCCTACACATTTTACCTTTATCTTATAACCTCAATATTGATGGGAGATGTGTCTTCCAGACTGATAATGCTTCAATTCACAGAGAACAGTGATGATTTACTAAGTATGAAGATTTTGTCAATCTGATTCAATGGGTTTTACAAACCCCATTTTCAATGAAGCTGGGTCAACTGTAAAACGAAAATAAAAACATAATACAACGATTTGCAAATCATTTTCAACCTATATTAAATTGAATACTCTACAAAGACAAGCTGAAAAAAATTATTGTTTTTTTTTAGCTAATATTAACTCATTTTGAATTTGAGGCCTGCAACATATTCCTAAAAACCTGGGACAGGATCAGGACTGGGAATGTTTGGAACATTCCACAGGTGAACAGGTTCATTGAAAACACGTGAGTGTCATGATTGGGCATAAAAGGGGCATCCCGGAATTCATTCACAAGCAAGTCATCCTTGGTTGTGAATGACTGAGCCTTCTGGGGATGCTATGTGATGGTGGGAATCACTACTGTAAAGGTTATTAACGTGGGCTCAGGAACACCTTGGAAAACAATTGTCAGTTAACACAGTTTGTCGCTACTACAAGTGCTATGAGTGCGGTCCACATTTGAAATAGTTTTTGGAAATCATGGACGTCGTGTTCCTTGGGATAAAGAGGAAAAGGACCACCCAGATTGTTATCAGCACTAAATTCAAAAGCCATGGGGGTGTGTTAGTGTCCATTGCATACCCATGCCCCATGACATTCAAAATGAGTGAATCTTTGCAAACAAACAATAAAGCTTTTCAGTTTGAACATTAAATATCTTGTCTTCGTTGTATATTCATTGAATATAGGAACTTCACTGGAACAGGGGTTTGTATGATCATCAGAGGCCTAATTTATAAGTGTATAAACACATATAAACAAACTGAGAAATAAGAAACTGATTACGATGACAGAAATCCACGCTCACCACAGAATATGAAAGCTTGCTAAGTTACACCATATTTTGAGTTGATTATCATTTATTATTTCATGGCTTGGTTAAATTCTAATGTACACTGCTAAGTATAACACACCGTTGCCATGAAAAACAGAGCGTTGCCATGGACACGGTGTTCTTTAATGGAAGCAATACAATCGTTTTAAAATCAATAAACTCCTTTTTAAATCAATATTTTGTGTCAAATTATTGATTTATTTGGTAGGTAGCCATGTAATAAGCGGGATAATGTATAGCTAGGCGGTTGTTATAGCGAATACAACCCCTTCAGGCTGATTCAAGTCCCGATCAGCCTGTCGTGGTTGTATTCGCTATAACAACCGCCTCGCTATACATTATCCCTTACTTAACAGAAACCAGCATAGGATGGGAATTGTTACAGCCATGTATTTTGATGTGTGTGTGTGCACATACTGAGCTTGTCCATATACACAGTAGACTGAAGTGAATTCTATACAGCTAAAAATGAGGCACCAAAGACCTGCAGCAGACTTTGATGATGATGGAGAGCAATGTTGCACATCCAGTCCTACTAGATTGAAGCTGTTCTGGTGGCACATTGTGGCCGATACCACCTCAGTAATTCACTTGCCAAAAGTTTGTTTTTGTTTCAGCATCTGTCAATCATCCCGTCAGAATTTTGAAACGTTATATTTCCCTTTAGTAATTTTTGAAAGGCAAGTTATCCAGACCTACATATAACAGTAGTTACTGGTATAACACCTCAGAAGTCACCTCACACTAATCAATCACTTGGGGTTTTTTCAAATTTAAATACATTTCCTTATTTAGAGTATTATTTCAGTTTAAGAAGGAGAGACAGATTAAATGTTTAACATGGTTATCATGTATACCATGATTAAACAACATATAAAAAAGAAACACGACTAGCAATTGAATCATGATTTATATGCTATTTGAAAATATCAGCAGAACTTACCGCGTTTCTGCTGAGGTGGTTCTGTGATGGGTAGGATGGGAGGACTGGTGGTTAGCTGGATGGTGGACTGGATGGGAGGAGGACTGGTGGTGGGCTGAATGGTGGACTGGATGGGAGGAGGGCTGGTGGTGGGCTGGATGGTGGACTGGATGGGAGGAGGACTGGTGGTGGGCTGGAAGGTGGACTGGATGGGAGGAGGGCTTGTGGTGGGCTGGATGGTGGACTGGATGGGAGGAGGACTGGTGGTGGGCTGGAAGGTGGACTGGATGGGAGGAGGGCTTGTGGTGGGCTGGATGGTGGACTGGATGGGAGGAGGACTGGTGGTGGGCTGGATGGTGGACTGGATGGGAGGAGGGCTGGTGGTGGGCTGGAAGGTGGACTGGATGGGAGGAGGGCTTGTGGTGGGCTGGATGGTGGACTGGATGGGAGGAGGACTGGTGGTTAGCTGGATGGGAGGAGGACTGGTGGTGGGCTGGATGGGAGGAGGGCTTGTGGTGGGCTGGATGGGAGGAGGGCTTGTGGTGGGCTGGATGGTGGACTGGATGGGAGGAGGGCTTGTGGTGGGCTGGATGGTGGACTGGATGGGAGGAGGGCTGGTGGTGGGCTGGATGGTGGACTGGATGGGAGGAGGGCTGGTGGTGGGCTGGATGGTGGACTGGATGGGAGGAGGACTGGTGGTGGGCTGGAAGGTGGACTGGATGGGAGGAGGGCTTGTGGTGGGCTGGATGGTGGACTGGATGGGAGGAGGACTGGTGGTTAGCTGGATGGGAGGAGGACTGGTGGTGGGCTGGATGGGAGGAGGGCTTGTGGTGGGCTGGATGGGAGGAGGGCTTGTGGTGGGCTGGATGGTGGACTGGATGGGAGGAGGGCTTGTGGTGGGCTGGATGGTGGACTGGATGGGAGGAGGACTGGTGATGGACTGGATGGGAGGAGGACTGGTGGTTAGCTGGATGGGAGGAGGACTGGTGGTGGGCTGGATGGGAGGAGGACTGGTGGTGGGCTGGATGGTGGACTGGATGGGAGGAGGACTGGTGGTGGGCTGCTGGTTAGTACAACCTAAATGGTACAAAAAGAGGAAATTATTCACCTCCTGTAATAAGAACAAATGTCCCCTTTTTTCTAGCAGGGACTGTGCTCCATAAGTAAACGTCCAGTACATTTGTCTTTTGTATTCTTCTGTCTATAAATGCTGCCCTATGGACTATATGCTCTCTTTAGAACTGAGGCGAGGCTGATTTTGTACTCTGGTGCAAATTGTAGGATCTCATTATCTCATGTGAAGTGGAGATATGTGTTTATAGTTTTTTGAAGTTTAATTGAGAAATGCCTCTTGCTGTTGACTCTTTTGCTATGTATGGCAGACAATCAGTGAGCTATGTGGATCACTGACTAGTAAAATAAACTAGGTCTGCAAACAATGGTTGTTTTCATAATCTGTCGACTATTTTTTTTTTTCAATGAATCGATTAGTTGTTTGGTCCATAAACCATCAGAAAATTTAAAAAAATGCTGACCAGTGTTTCCCAAAGTCAAAGATGATCAAAGATCAAGTCAAATATATATATATATATATATATATATATATATATATATATATATATATATCATTCATATGTAAGAGTCTGAAAGCAGAGGATTTTTTTATTAAACAGTTATCAAAATTGTTGGTGATTAATTGTATAATTGATTAATAATCTCAAATATCAATTTATTGTCGCAGCTCTAAAAGAAACACCTATTGGATAAAGCAAAGACCAAATTTGATGAAGCAACAGATGAATAGCTATTTTTGGCCCACTGTGGTTTGCCCTGTGACAGTGGTACCAAGAAAATCCACAACTGTAATTGCTGTGTCACATTTATTTTTATGTTGACTGTGGAGTAAGATTTTAAATAATCACACACACTTACCATTAATTAACAGTTCATAGAGAGCCTTCATCCTGTCAAGGCATTTTTCAGAATGGTCTGACAGCTGCCATTTTGGCTGGAGGACTTGTGCGGACCAGGTTTTCTGCTTCTTTGTTTTCTTTCCAATGAAGACTATGGCCTTGTACCCCAATGTGTTTAACTTTTCGACCTGAAAATAAAGATATATATTATATAATATATACAGAAATATAAGCAATTATAAATGTCTTAAACATTGTGGGCTAAAGATGTTAAACACATACCAAGACAGATGCCTCATCAATAACATGAGAGGTGGTTTGGTTTTTGTTTTGGTTTTTTAACCACGTCTCCTTTCTGTCCTCAAATTTCTTAAGTTTTTTTGCCAGTCTTTGCTTTCTTGGCTGTACTGACTGGCAATATTTGCAGGTCTTGGTGGCCACACCAATAGCTGCTTTGCAGCCCACACAGGTTGTTATTGTTGACCCTCTTGGCATCTTAAAACTAGAATATAAAACAATCAACATTTAATAACCAAAGAGACAAAGGAACTGCCTTATTTAAGTGTTACATTACAAATGTTTGTAATTTGGCCTATTTCAGCATTATCAGTAGGCTAGTGTCAGATATCAACACTTCATGTGTGTTTCATATTTTCAAACGCGATACAGCATGAGATATCGTTAATATCGACGTAGTTTATTTTGCATTTACATAAATAAATTTAATTTATGTAAATAAATTACTATACATTTCTGCCCTTGAGCCGCCAATTCGTTTTAATGACCTGTGTGTCAGCTGTTGCAGTGCATTGTGGGATTTGTAGTATGAGTGAGTGTTGGGAGTGCGATTTACCGCGGGCCATTAATAATAGATGTATGAAATTATCCGGCCACGGAAAAAATATCGATATATGACTTTTAGTTCATATCGCACAGCCCTACTACAGATTCTATGCAACAATTACCCATACTCCATAGTTTCATATAGAATTTGGAATCAATAAAGTTTTCAACTTATCATATCATTCTGACCTCGATAAGCACATTGCCGCCAACTGCAGCTAACGTTAAATGCGGTGGCTAATATAACGTTAATTATATTAACGCTCCGCGCATCTGCGCGTCCCAGTAGCCCCTCACTGCAGAACAAAGATCCAGGGGGCGGGGTTGGATCCACATCCAGGGGGTGGAGATTGGTAGGTTTAGGGCTGGGGATGGGTGGGTTTAGGGATCAGGGGGTGGAGACGGGTAGGTTTAGGGGTGGGGATGGGTGGTTCCAACTCCGCCCCCTGGATCTTGTTTTCTGCAGTGAGGACCATCTCGCGCGTCCGCCTACAGGACGCGAGACTCTAGAACGGAGTGGAAGCGCCCAGGTGGAGCAGAGAGGCAAAACTGTCCTGTTCAGGGCTTCAAGTGCAGGTCAGTTACATCTGTATATAGACTATTGTAGTTTTATCCTTGTTTACTTAGTTAAACATTAAACTGCTAGCAAATGTTAACAGTAGCTGTCAATTACTGCAAACTTAACAAAAGGACATAATTACTATTGTAAAGAGATGGAATTTATCAGATAAATATTCACATAGTTTTATAACGGGTTTAGGAGGAGTTATGGCAGACAACAACACAACCCTTAGGAAAATTAACCATGGTTTTACTAAAAATAAAACCAAAAAAAAAAACATGGTTACTATAGTTAAACCATGGTAACCACAAATTAATAATGGTTTTGCTACACGATATAGTTTCACCATGGTATTTGTAGTAAAACTCTGGTTATACAAATAGTAATCAATCGACCAAAACATGGTTACATAGGTCTAATGGTTAATTTTCCTTAGGACCAAACATGACCCATGATAATGCAAAAATATATTCAATTTTAAGTTTTTTCTATAAAGATATATTCAAGATGTAGCTATTATTGTGCTAATTTTGACAAGATAAAACAATAATGTAATAATTATTTTTTTCTAAAATAAATGTATACTATGTGCAAACAAATTACAATGAGGTGGCTGTTTTGCAACAAGGTGCTGGAAAAGTGACAGGTGCAAGAAAATTAGTGAAAAAAGTAAACATACACATGAGAGACATAGAGATGTCAGGGAAAATGAAGAGACTAAAAAGGAAAATGGAAGTTCAAAAGATAACCTTTAGTTAATTTGCATGGCCCCAGCCTAGGAATTGAAACTTTTTTATGCAATGATGATGATGGCCATACAAAAAATATTGTTGTCTGGTTTCAAAATTTGTTATGGGTGTATGGGATGGCCTGGATGAGAGTGAGATTTCCCGGCCTGAAATTTTGTTCCAGTCCGCCCCTGGCTGGATAAACCCCTATGTCATTGGACACATCCCTATAAATTCATGGTGATAAATAATTAACGAATGATGGCGTAGACAGCGCTAACTAACTTTATTATTTAGGTTCCGTTAGCATATGTTGATATCACTATGTATTCATTACCTACCTTTTAGGATGTACAGTATGAATGGTGAGTGACGGAGAGAGCGGACACCCCCTCACTCACGTGTCAATCAATCACCTCTCGCAGCTACGTAGCCCACACGTGAAAACGTGATGCCACTTTTGTGACTCTGTTACATTTAACCCTTGTATTGTGTTCGGGTCTGTTGGACCCGTTTTCATTTTTTATCAAAAAAGAAAAATGATACGATTAATTATTTGTTCAAACTCAGACACTTTGGCCTTGGCTCATTTTCTGTGAAGAATATATATTTATTTAATCATTTAGCTGACGCTTTTGTCCAAAGCGACTTACAAATAAATACAATATTTACAATAGAAAATATATCTGAACACATTTTCATTGATCACACACCACATTTATATTACACACAGGATGTTCGGGTGCACTGGACTAATAAAAGACCCGGGTCTAATAAAAGTGTGGAAATTGTAGGTCCTGTGTACCTTTACTCTGTCCCCCTCCTGTCAGGGCCTGCTGTTAGTGTGTCTGTGTGTGTGTGTGTGTGTGTGTGTGTGTGTGTGTGTGTTTGTATATGGTTTATGAGGACACAAATGTGCATAATGACATGGGTATTACAACAAAAACATGGTTTATGAGGACATCTGTGTCCTCATAAACCAAACGGCTTTAAAAAAAAACATACTAAATGGTGTTTTTTGAAAAAAAAAATTTAAAAGTTTTCTGTGATTGGTAGGTTTAGGGTTAGGCTTAGTGTAGGGGATAGATACAGTTTGTACATTAGAAAAACCATTACACCTATGGAGAGTCCCCGTAAACCACATATCCAAGTGAGTGTGTGTGTGTGTGTGTGTGTGTGTGTGTGTGTGTGTGTGTGTGTGTGTGTGTGTGTGTGTGTGTGTGTGTGTGTGTGTGTGTGTGTGTGTGTGTGTGTGTGTGTGTGTGTGGCAAGCCGTTTAGATTTTTTTTTTCATTCTCAGGATATGAATTCTTGATATCAACAATTCAATTTCCACTAGTAACAATGTTAATTCTTTATATCAACAATTACATTATCACTAGTTAAAATGCTAACTCTTGATATCTGTAATTGTATATTCACTAAATGTCACCATAGGCTGCCATTCAAATGTAATTGTTGATAACAAGAATTGATTTCTTACTAGTTGAAATTCTGATTTCACATATCAGAAATACAATTCTTACTAGTAAAAACCTTTATTTTTGATATCAGTAATCCCCTGGTTACTAGTACAGACGTCTATTCTTGATATCAACAATTTAATTGTCACTAGTGGCAATGTTCATTTCTGATATCATGAATGTGATTGTTACTAGTAAGAAAGCCATTTTAAATATCAGAAATTATATTGATATCAGAAATGCATTTTCAGATGTAGCATGTTGAAATACATTTACTGATATCAAGAATTAACATTTCAACTAGTAACAACTAAATTCTTGATATCAAGAATTAACATTTTAACTAGTGAAAATTTAAATACGGCTTGCCTATTGCCATTCCCAGGATATAAATTATTGATATCAAAAATTAACATTGTTACTAGTGAAAATGTAATTGTTAATATCAAGAATTAACATTATTACTAGTAGAAATCTAATTCCTGATATCAAGAATAAACATTTAAACTAGTGAAAATTGAATTGTTGATATCAGGAATTCATATCCTGAGAATGAAAAAAAGTCAAAACGGCTTGCCTAGTGTGTGCATGTGTGCGTGCGTGTGATAGAGAGAGATTGTGTGTAAGTGTGAGAGAGTTATATACTAGTCAACCATGCCATCCAATAAAGCACTGCACACACTTTTTGTTGTCTACTTAAATCTAACTATAACATTAGATGCATTGTGTAGCCTATTTGCTGTGGCAGATATAAATGATTTGCATGACTGTGTTAGGTCATCCTGGCATAAAACCCTCTAAAATCATAAAGATAAAAAAATTGTCAAACAATCCTCATTTTGATCATTATTTACACACACACACACTTGAAGCCCTCAAAGTGCTCTCTGAACCAAAGCCTGTTAGGGCAAATTTCCAAAATGTGAAAAAAATAAAACTATGTCATAGAGCTTAACTAAATACATCACTGGAAATGTCTTGACCTGGAGAGTAACATATATCAATCTGAAGGTTCTATATTATTCCTACTTTGAGATATTGACCTTTGAACCTTAACCACAGGGCATATTTGAAGGCTTATAATTATGGGACAAAAAGGGTTACATACATGAGACCAACTGTTATAGAAAGGTGTTGACATGGGTTATAAGTTCAGCATAGTCACCAAGGAGTGTGGTGGGGGGGATGGGGGGCTATGGTGTAAAAATAAAAATTCCCCATTGAACAAGACGATATTTAAAGTCTGATGCCAAAAATGTGTTTGACATCCCCTCAACCCCCTGGAATGCCACCAATTAAGTATTTACAACTTCCAATTTTAGGGAAAACCCTGGGTTTTAATAAAAACTACAACTCCCTAGACCCCTCTTCAGTACTTGTGTAGACATCAGCACCCCAGTTGTAGTTCCTCCGTTTTAGGGTCGTGCTAGGGTTGTGAAAACATATATCTACTCAAAATATAAAATATCACAAACTGTCTAATGAATAATTATACTGCATGTATATGATCTATGCTAAGAAAATACAAAAACGTTTGTTTAATGACGATATTTTAACTAAAACATGAGACCAGTGCGCCAACTGCTCTGCTCACGTGACGCAAAGCGGACTGTCCTCATCTCCATAGTAACGGCCACGGCCAATGTTGCTACTTCCGCTATCAAAAATGTAAAAGAAAACACACACATTTATTTTTCTTAACTGAAGGCGTGATTATTAAAACCGTCATATTTTACGTCAATCTACTGTAGTGCTGCGTTATAAAACACAAATATATTTAAGACAAGAGATATTTAATTTTCCACTTAATGTCCGCCGTTTTTGTTTTCCCGACAGGGACCTCGAGAGTCACATGATTGAGACACAAAATAAAACATTTAAAAAATTTAACAATCACAGTTTGCGAAAGAATTGACATTTCCCCTCCGACACTATCTTTTTAACATCGGGCTTGACAGCTGTTATGTCTGCCTTAAGCGCCTGCAGTCCTAGCCTGGATGACGTCAATCAGTTCGCTGTGATTGGCCGCCTCGTCCAGCGGCAATCACCTTCCCCACGTGAGCAGTTGGCAGCCTCATAAATATGAAGCCTAAAATATAATTTTCGCCCTAGTGGCTTGCTATCGTACAGGTAATATGAGTAAGTTAACACTGACAAAGGCTAAATAATATATAATAATATATGTCTATTAATATATTACTTATAGGATACAATATTCATTTTAATTTTACAAGAGCGTCTGGCCCTGATAGTGTCTGCCGAGAAATGTTTTGGCCATCGGACAAGTGTAGTTGATGACCACTGCCTTAGAGTATAGGCCTAATACTACAGACTTAAAGGAACAACTCACAAAATGGGATAAAACAGTAAACTGACTTAAATGAAAACTATTCATGAATCAAACAAAAGAGACATGACTATAGTTGAAACAACAGTTCACTTTACTGGGTGAAATTAATAAAGTAGGCTTTCTAGAGCTAAGAGACTACGCCCTGTTCAAAATAAAGACTATATTTCTTCAGAGAGGTAGGGGTGTGTGTGTGTGTGTGCGCATGTGTGTGAGACTGTGTGAACGAGAGAGTGAGAGTGTGTGTATGCATGTGTGTGTGTGTGTGTGTGCGAGTGAGTGAGAGAGTGAGTGAGTGAGTGAAAGTATTAATATACTAACATGTGGAAACATAAGCTGGAATAGCACACTGTTGGAGAGAGTAACAATACAATAGGTTATGTAAACTACAGTAGGTGCAATATATACAAACAAGCACAGACAAGTTATTACAGCACTGACGTTTGGGTTCAACACAATGTGACGACATCTTCTTAGAGTCATACACATCATCTCTCTAATAACTACTCTCCCAGTTCCTCATCAGTTGAGGAAGTATTTTCTGAGTCTTCCTCTTCAGAAAAGTCATCTAAGGGCAATGTTTGCAGTCCAAGAATACTTTTGTATGTTGTGTGTGCTGTAGCCAGTTGTGCTTCAACTTCACACAATCTTCACTTCAGCACACAGAGTAGTCCCTCACGTCCTTTCTCCATTAAGCCCTCTGTACTGCCTGAGAATGTGACATTAAAATATAAAGAAATGAGCCAATGGTTACCAGAGAAGCAAATTGAAGAAAAAGTCTAACTATTTATTGTCTTTACATTTCCCATTGGTGTCTCCAGTGAGCTGAAAGGTAAACTCTTCAATCAGTCCAGCAACACTCCTCATGTACTCCATGTGCTGCTTGACTTCGCGAACCACAATAAATTCTTCTTCTTTCAGTCTAGCCAGCAGCATTACCTTGTCAAAAACATTTTTTTTCCGCTCCATATCACCATGACCTGCAATACATTACATCAAAGTGTTATCTTATAACCTCCTATAAAAATATTGGGACAGAAGATATTTTGCATGCTGTACTACTACAATAGAGAAATAAACCCTGACAGGATGAGATAGAACATCAGCGCTTCGCGAAGGGGTTCGATCACATCCATTTACAAATTACTGCATTCTTTTTTTTGCATATTGCCCAGTGTCTTAACATTTTTGTTTACATCGGATTCCATATTTACATCAAGATGTGTGCATCAAACAATTTGTATTCAGTGCATTTCAGAGGAAGTACTTACATTCCCATGGCCAGGAGTAGTTGTCCACAGCCAGGAGTTCATTGGGAGGAGGCAGTTTTTCAACTTCCCCAACAGTAGCATTGTGGTCATTGATGGCAACTTCCAAGGCTTTCTTCTCAACAGCAATCTTTCTTCTCAGTTGATGCCTTCGCTTGTTCCCACCTACAATGAGAAACACAAAATGAGTGTGCATTCACACGATGACTACACAAAAGTACCATACAGAATAAGACTTCCCAATATGTGTGTATGTGTTATGATTATTGTGACAGATGTTGTGTGATCATTTTTGCATCACAAGTTTCATAATCATTTGAAAAATTGTGAAAAAACTTGGGACATTTTTTTCAGAATCTATTTTAAACAATCATTTTTTTTTTTTTTAAATAGAGGACAAAATTGGTTGGTCAGGACATCTCTGCACTATGCAGACATATTGGAAATATTTGGATATTGCACTCAACCTTATTATGATTTTGACAGTTTTTCAGTATGCTGCCCTGACCTATAGTAAACCTACTTCAAAAGATGTTTTTTTTTTTTTTTAAATAAAAGGCTTTGCTATTTTTACTGTATAAATCAGTAGTGAATTCATTTTTTCACAAATCTGCATTACTAGCGGCCTTTACATTACTGTGACTGCAGTTGTATCTGATCAAATGCGCATTCTTATTCTTTAGCTTGGGTTAAACTAATTAATTTTACTTTGTTGGAACGGCAGCTACGCTAATGATGTCTCTATTTGTTTCTCTGTTTTGCCACACAGCTCAAGTCTGGATCCAGAACACCTGAGAAGAGATGATGCCAACCCCTCAGAGGACCTCAGATGATGCTAACCCTGAAACAACATTCAGAACTAACAAATATTGCTACTTACTATGCAATCACATTATAATTGCTGTTAATAGTGTTCATCGTCTGGTTGACTATGTCTTGTATTAATTTTTCTGAAACTTCCTGTCATATGCACATAAACTGACAGTCACCACTTATAAGCTACAGTACTACTAAATATTGTAGAAACTTAATTTTCTGTAAAGTTGCTTTGCAATGATTTGTATCGTAAAAAGCACTATACAAATAAACTTGAATTGAATTGAATTTTCTGCTCTCACCAGACTGACGATACAGCTGAAATTTTCGCTGTTTGATACCCAAATATAGCCCCTCGATGGTCCTCTGCAGGTCATTTTGGATTGTTGCTCCTTTGGACGACAACAAACAAATTAATTAATGCCAATTTCAGTTTACAATCAGCCTCTTTTCAGATCCCCTGTATAAGAGCAGAGCCAATGATTCTTAAAATATCCCATCAAATAATTTTTTCAAAGTACCTGAGGTCCACTGCTGAACATCAGACACCCACTGCTGGACTGTGTCTTGCTGTAGAGATAACTCAGCTGTGAGTTTCTCCAGGTCCTTTGTTGCCTCTGCAATCCTTTGTACAGTCTGTCCGAAAGAAATATCAGTGTTAACAAATGCTGAGACACAATTTAAAAACAAAAATGTTATTATACATATTTTCCTAGTTAGTACCTTGATGTATCTTTTGGCCAGTGTCCGGTCAAGGTTTTCTGCCTTTCGCTTGTTCCAGCCACTTGCCTGGATTGTTAGCATGTCTGTGCGAACTTGACACACAATGTATGTGCATTAATTTAGGGTCACAGTGAGGACCACAGGTCAGATACTACATTGATCATTCTCTAATATTGTCACATAAACCTGGAAATAATCATACACTTAATTAACATGTCAGAAGTTAAATTATTATAAAGAGAATCCTGATCAGTGTAAAAGTGCTGACTAGACAGTTGTTTTCTAAGGGAGCACCTATGCATGGACCTCTAAAATGCAAAGGCCGAGCATCAACCCCTTGGTCTCAATTTGGACACAACTATACATGAAAAAATGCTTACCGGCTTTTGACATGTACTTGAAACATATGGCTGCTCGAGAGAGGAAGCTGTTAACCTGTTCAACCTCCTCTCCGATTGTTGTTCCAGCTCCTTCTTGATTGCGTCCCCCCCATTTTAACTGTAACACATTTACATGAATGTTATAATTTGGAAAACAACAAGTAGGGGCAGAGGACAGACAATTATAATGTGTGGTGCAAATGGTAAGAAATACATCTAATTGTCATTATTACCTCACACATCCATGAATGCGCTTTTGCATGCATGATGGAGAGAAATGGGCGCATGTTCAGCAAGTCCTCCAACTCTGGACAGTGGTCCACAAATTTCTGCAGATATGGCCAATATTTGCAGACCACATCAGAGCAGAAAAACTGGACGGTCTGTGAAGCTAGCTGTTTCTGGAGATATAATGGGTATGCAAATATTTCTCCACGGAACATATTCAGTCCCTTCAGCAAAACCCCATGACGGCAGACAGCAACTTCAACACCTTCCTCGTCTAGTTTGCTTGCAGACTTGTTGGCGGACTCTCGTGCTGCGGTCCACTGACCCGCACCACATCTCCCTTTCCCTGGTTTCTTAAACAGATGAGGGCAAATACAGACATTTACACAGTTACATTTTACAAAATAAGCTGTAAATCATGGTATTATGGCATTTGATGCAAACCAAATAATGTTTAAATTTTGGGGAGAAAACTGGCAAGCATTCATAAAAATTTTAAATTGTGGTGTTACACATGAAGAAATATAAATTTAACTTACATGTCCAGTTGTTCCATGGATGTAATCAACAAAGGAGGACACCTCAGCATCATTGGCCAAAAAGACTCCATCAAAAAAACCCATCAGGTCTTGAAAGAAATATATAGATGTGGGTTAAATTTACTGTATAAAAGTAATTTGTGGCTCACTAGCATTTCATTGTACATGAATATTACACACCCTGGTTGGCTTTTGAAACGATATAATTTGCGGTTCCCATCCACTGCAATTGCCAACATGGAGGGTGTGCATGCAGGACACTGAAAATGCTGGACCTGAGACAGCTTGTCAACCTCAAATTTGGCATAGGCCCATTCGAGGAAGGCCCTCTGCATTGTGTCCCCACATATCTTACCACTCTTAGAGCAAAAGTGAAAAAACGAAACAAAACAGTAAGTACCGGTAACTGTTTCGAATGTTGGCTTTAGACCGTGGTCATGACGAAGAAAGGGCTCTGTCAAGAAATATGTGCTGAAACTTTGGAACAAATCCTAACAATTAATCCGTTATTTAAAAGGTGATCCAAACAAGATAACTTAAATGATGAGTCCACTCACTCGCCCGAAGAGTTTTGTACGACACTCAAGCATGCTGACAAAAGCTTGTCTCGACATCCCTGGGGCAGTGATTTTTAGATCCTCATACGTGGTGAACAAGTCCACCAAGTACAAGGTCTCAAAATTGACAGTGGCTGGCCAGTAACCACTTTCAACCAGATCACTTATGGTCACTGGCAAGGTTTTTCCACAGGAGCAGTTTACTGATGGAAGGAAGAGGTTGTATCTTCCTGAAATGTCAGAGAAAAACAATTATCTCGTTCACAAGAAACAAAAAACACAATATGAAGAAATAATAAAAACAAATGTTACCATTCATTCCAATTAAAATAACTGGCTTTCCCTTGGAAAAGCTTGTTTGCCCAGTGGAGCAGTCGCAGCAGGGAGGAACGATTGGTAACATGCAATCTAAAAAGCAGAATTAGTTTACATATAAGAGTAAATGAAACCAAAAACTCAACAGAGAGAGTGTAGTTTCTATCAAACAAAACTTCATCCAGCATGTTTGTTGGAGTAAACCAGGCTTTGTGTAAAATAGGGCTGCACGATTAATCGCATGCGATTGTCATGCGTGTCTCGTCAGTAAAGCTGGTTCTGTGATTAGCAGTAAATGTCCATCACCTGCTTTCAAATGGAGCAGCATTTAATACACAGAGTCGTAGTTCGCTGACAAGCTACGCAATATCGCGTTCATAACCGAATGTGATTCATCTGCGATTATGATGCGGTATTGCGTAGCTTGTCAGTGAACTACGGCTCTGTGTAGTAAGTGCCGCTCCATTTGTAAGCAGGTGATGGAGATTTACTGCTAATCACAGAAATAGCTTTACTGACGAGACACGCATGACAATCGCATGCGATTAATCATGCAGCCCTAGTGTAAAATGTAAAACAGCCTATATAACCTGAGACTTAAAAACTACCTTTTTCATGATAGGAGAATTTCCCTCCCTCGTGCTGCTGAACAAAAGTGGATGGCGGCAGGTGTCTGAAGAACCCCTCCACAATGGATGCCTCATTATGAAGCCTCATGTGTGGAAAGGCTGTGCAGTAGAGTGATCGTGGTAAACAGTCCCTACACATCACTACTGCAGCCTTGTGTCCACAATGATGGCAAACTGCCTCCTTGGGCTTCTCAGATGACAACATATTGTTCACCATAAAGGGCCTCATTACTGTCCAATTCTCCAGAGAGGTAGTTTGCCTGTTCCTCCAGTCTGAAGGGAAAGGTTGTTCAGCACCACTTCCCAAGAGGTCTCGGACATCTTGAATGAGGGAGTCTGAAAATGAAGAAGGCAATGGTAAATCTGGGCACTTACCACATAACAAATGAGGAAACAAGTATTAAGGGAAAAAAACAAAATTTTCGATGATCACAGTGTCTTCAGTTGTGCTGGTAGATGGAGCACAGGACACACTTTTAACACTTGCTGAAGAAACTGCAAAAATATAAATATCCATTTAGAACTTGCTTAATGAATAATGAATGCAACTAATGATGAAAAAACAAACAAAAAACCAACCAGAAGCTGAATCTCGCTTTCGTTTCTCCCCAGCTCTACATCTTTTTGGCAGAGGTTGACCATCTTTGTCCTCATCAAGTCAAACACACAGCTTTGTGGATTGTTTTGACCCTCCTTTAGTTTGTCCATGCTGATCCACCTAAATAAACAATTGAGCCACAGAATAAACCACCACCCACCAAGGTTATCGCCACCTATAAACATCTCATTATAAAACCAATGTTATAATATTACATTGTAAAAATTCAGTCTAACAGTTGTGGTCCTGTACTGTACTGACAGATCTAGAAAACCCGTTCTACATTAAAAAATAGAAAAGAAAGTGAAACATTTTGACAGAATATTGAATTAAACTCTCACTGGCTCTAACGTGTGAACTCAGCTCAGCACGATAAATATTTATTTATTTATTTTAAAAGACATTGAAACAGGTACTGTATAGTTGCACTTTGTTTGGAGTGTTGCAGTTTTGCACCTTGATACTTCTTCCCTGCTATACCTCAGAGTCTATTATGGTCTTAGACCTTGTAATTAGCATGTAATTAGTGTGCTTTTTCCACCACTGAGATAATGTTATTAACCTTGCACTCATCCAGGAACGCATCAACCAGGAATATGGCATCTTGGGGGTCAAGGTGATTCATTTTCAGCTTGGTCAAGTTATTTTTCCACGTTTCCTTTTCCTCCTTGTTTACCTTTTCCTGCTTCTTTTCCCTCGTTTCTTCTTTTTCTTCTACTTCTTCTTCTCCTTCTTCTTCTTCGTGGGGCCTTGACGTGTCAACACCCAACACCCATCAATGAGATCGCACCACACAGGAAGTTAAATGCACGGAGGTTCCGGTAACGTTAGATGTCAAAATTAAAAACAGCGGACTGATCATAACTCACTTTGTCAACATTAGTTTCTCCCTCTGCCATGGATTAATGTGTTGATCAGCAAATCAACCTCAGACACAACGCATATAGTGGGCGAGGGTTTGATCCGTCAGACGGAGCGAAATCATCCATCCATCCATCCACCGATAGCAGCGTCCATAGCAACCAAAACGTTGCAGTTTCACATTATTCTGGCGAGATCTGAAAAATCTTCACAACAACGAGCAAGCGAGTGATTGTGTACATTCACTGAGTGAATATTATGAAAATAAAATATATATTTCTCGCTAGAAATGTAATCAAAACTTATTTTTATGCAGAAACTAACTCAAAATATTGATTTTTTCACTACAAATTAGAGAAATGTCCGCCATGTTTTTTGTTCTCACGGCCAGACTCTTGAAAGTCACGTGACTTGGACGTAAAACAATAGGAAAAGAATAGGCAAAAAAAACGTAACAGTCATACAATTCAAGGGCCGTTATTGTAACCCCTCTACGTTTTGCACTTTGGACCAACGTAGTCAGGGTACGTTTTTATATGAGACTGGGTTGGCATTGCTCAACGCTGCAAAACTACTTTAGATAGTTTGTCAGATCTTTTAACTGCTTTTGCTTTCATTTGAGGGTATTTAGCACCGTGTAGTACCCCCCTACAACCGGGCCTGCACTGACATCAGAAATTCCATGACTGATGATATGGAGGGGGGGCAACTGCCCCTAATGTCGCCCATGCATATGGACATCACTTACATAAATTAAACTCAGTTGTCTGAACAAGCATGACAATGTTATGTCAATGAATATAAGAAAATGAAAATCCCCTTGTATGCAGGGGTGTAGCATCTGGGTATGCAGGGTATGCACATGCATATGGGCCCGCTGAGGGGGACCTTTTAATTTACGAGGGAATGAATTCTTAATTCATGGCCACAATAAATACATACGCGTGTGTGTGTGTGTGTGTGTGTGTGTGTGTGTGTGTGTGTGTAGTCTGCATGTCATGTGCAGTGCTCTGTAATTTCTTGTGTGCATTTGTTATATTGTTATATTGCTGCTGCATCATTTAAAAAAACAACTATTAATTACAACTAAAATGAGTGAGTAGTTTATTTCTTTCTGTCTTTTTTTGTGTTTTAGGCTGCTGTGCCAAGAGAGTGTTTGCATTAAGTAATTTAGTAAATATGGCAGCGTTTTAGTGCCATAATGTTTTTAAAATAAAGTCAAAATTACAAGATTAAAGTTAATTAATGTGAAAATTCCACCTACCACTAAGGGTCTGTGCTGGTTAACCGACTCATTTATGAAAATAATAACGCAATGCTGGCAAAGTTATATTTTTGCCGTTTTTGAGGTAAATGTACATAACATGACTGTTATGACTATTCGCAAGCTGTTTTGTTGACTATTTTCAAAACACTGATCAGGCTAAAAACAAATGTTTTTGCATATTGCCCCGGGGCTGAATTGCTACGCCACTGCTTTTATGTCTATATCTATATGTCAGTGTGTTTGTGTAAAATGTAACAGTTGTGAAGTGTGAGCAGTGGCTGCAGTGAACAGAGGCTCAAAGGTACTTTTTTTAGAGTTAATTTTACATCTTTACAACAATGTCCTAAACATACTGTAGACAATCTCACACTGCATGTGCAAATTCATTGAGATTTCTCATTAAATCTGGCAGAGAAAGTTGTACACTCTCTTTACTGCTATGGGGAGAGCTTTTTATTCCTTCATCTTGAAGATGAATCTTTCAAGGAAGAGCAATGTTTTTATTTTAGTATTTTTTTTTTATAATTTTTTTTATGGTATTCTACCCCAAAACACAAAATATATGAAAAACAGTAGGCTGAGTGCAAATGAAATGTCAGCACAATCATCAAAGATGTCTTCATTGTCCATCACTGTTTTGACTGCTGTGTGATTGAGTGGCAGTCCTTCTCTGCAGCTGATGAGGATGTAGGGTTTTACAGACTCTGTCTGCATAGAAATACATAATTAGGTTCAAAGTCACTAAGTGCGTTTCTGGTAACGGTCGTGTCCATTGCTTTTTAAACAATCTTATGCGATTATAGGATTTGTTCACCCAAAAACGAATTTTGTCAATTCTCTCACCATCATGTCATGCTGTAGTAGAACACAAGGATTTTCATGAAAATACTGGTACATGACTTGTACACTGATGTCTGCATGAGAGAACTGCTCTCCCCACAAATACTCCTAAAACCTACTAAACCTTTGTTAATTGAACAAATTTTGACACAAACCATTACAATGGAAGGTAAGACAGGGATGGGCAAGGCAAACAAGGTCAAGACAAAAGAAACTCCCAGGTTGTCAAGATAAGAGAAGTTGGAGAAAAAACGGGCGAAACAGAGTCAACCGCTAGCTGAAATGTTAACGCTGAGGGGAAATTAGCTTGGAGAAAATACTCAAAAGAACTGAGAGAATTCAGGAAAACGAGCGATGACAGTGCGTGTCTTCCAACAAGAAAATACCACGAAGTTGCATCAGCACCACGCTCCAGACACGCCCTCCGTCAAGCGTTAACGACGCCCTGTGTGAATGCAGCGTGAGCCAGAGCGCGCGCACACACACACGTCACACACCAGATGTGTGTGCGCACTCAGATCACTTGGACATGGTTGTGTACAAGAGGTAAAATACAATATAAATACTGTTTGTTTTCTCACACAAACCGCTCGTTTCGTAAAAAGATAAAAAGTTGGATTTAAAAAGTAACAATTATGTGTATAAAAGTCAGTGTGAAAGACATGAATATGACAAACAGGCTATTGGTTGACTTCTTCATATGCTAAACTAAGGCTGTTCTAGCAAATGCCTTTGAAACTGTGGCTATGCTATTACTGATTTGATTACATATTTGTGATACTCAGTGTTGTTTTATTCCACCACATGAAGAAATGGAATAGAATATGAAAACTTGAGCTTGTACATTTTCTTGCATTTTAATTAGTTTATCACTAATTTAATTTGTATTTATTTATTTGTGGATAGTAGATATTGTCCCGAAGAAAACTTCTATAATTATTAGTATTCATTTTACCTTCTCCAGTTGGAGCATAATGGTGCTCTGTTGCAGGAGTCTCATTGGCCAGAGCATTTGGATGCTTCGAGCGTAGATGGCAAAGCATTCATGAGGTGTTATTGGAATACGATAAAGTTTGATCACATATTAAACATGACACTTTATTAGGAGTGTCCAGACTAAAGTGTTCCCACACTTGAGAATGGGGTCTCTTGTGTGCATTTTCCATGTCGATGTCAAAAATACCAATGTGAGCTGAGGACGGCGTTTGAAAGGACGGCGTTTACAAGCAGCAAACAAGTTTGTAGTTGAGGAAGGACTTTTATTCTTTTTTGGGAACAGTGGTTGTGCACGCAAGTGTCAGTGAGGTAACGAAGCTTCATTTTCACAGGTCACGTGACAGCCTTATTTCAAGCAATGCTCCGGAACACTGTTTCGAAGCACTAGTGTGTCGAAAACTCGAGACGTGTGTCGACATACCCATCCCTAGCCTCCTGTTCTTTTATCATGTAGTCACGGTGTCTGTAAAGAGTGTCTTCAACATTTCTGGAAAACAATTTCTGGAAAAGTGCCCTGACTGTGGGAGAAGATCTTCAAAACATGATCCTCCTGCTAATCTCGCATTACAAAACTTGTGCGAGATGTTCCTGAAGGAGAGAAAAGAGAGGCGTTCATCAGGATCTGAGGAGATCTGCAGTTTACACAGTGAGAAACACAAACTCTTCTGTCTGGAGAACAAACAGCCTGCATGTGCAGTGCTTTACTTCTCAAAAACATGTAAATCACACAATCAGACCCGTCAGTAAAGCTGTTCCATCATATAAGGTAAAACAGATTTATATCTGAGGATAAAAACATATAGAAGACATTTCTTGTATTAGATGAACACATTACAGAAGTCTCTGGTGTCTTATAGATTTTCACTTTAAATTCTAGGAGCAGCTCAATACAGCACTCAAGTCCTTGCATGAGAAACTTATACAGAGTGAAAACATTATAGGAGAGTTTGAGAAAACACTTCAAAACATCAGGGTGAGGAAACAATCGAAAGTCATTTTCATTACAGCTGTTGGATGACTATAGAAAGTTATGATTTGATATATTTAAAACAATGGATTCCAGTTGTTGAAATGAAATGAACAGACACATCTCAGCTCTTTCACACACAAACAAAGACATGAAGGAGATGATGAAAGCCAGTGATGTCTGCTTTCTGAAGGTCTGATTTCAAATCATTCATTGATTTGGTGGATGATTGATTGAGTTGTTGATGATCAATGGTGTGTTTGTTCTGCAGGACTTTCCAGTCTCAATGGAAAGGTGAGTGATCTGCTGATGTCGGTGTTTTGAAGCCAAACCCATTGAAGTTCTGACTTCTGAATGTTCTCCCAGAGTCCAGAACCCACAGCCAGATCCACAGATGACTTCTGGAGCTTTGATTCATGTGCCACGTTACTTGGGCAACCTGCCCTTCAGAGTCTGGAAGAAGATGCAGGACATCGTCCAAAACAGTGAGTCTGGAGAAGATCTCCACTCACACACGTTCAGTTTATCATGACACAAAAGTACTCGATTATTTCAGTTGTCAGTTATGAAGATCATACTACTTCTGGTATATAATTATTATTATCCACTATTTTATGTTTTATTTCTCATTTGTGACCCTGGACCACAAAACTAGTCTTAAGTCGCTGGAGTATATTTGTAGCAATAGACAACAATACATTGTATGGGTCAAAATTATCTATTTTTCTTTTATGCCAAAAGTCATTAGGATATTAAGTAGAGATCATGTTCCATGAAGACATTTTGTAAATTTCCTACCGTAAATATATTAAAACTTAATTTTTGATTAGTAATATGCATTGCTAAGAACTTCATTTGAACAACTTTAAAGGTGATTTTCTCAATATTTAGATTTTTTTGCACCCTCATATTCCAGATTTTCAAATAGTAGTATCTCAGCCAAATATTGTCCTATTCTAACAAACCATACATCAATGGGAAGCTTATTTATTCAGCTTTCACCTTTTTTGATATTTGGTCTTTTTTTTTTTAAATGACCCTTATGACTGGTTTTGTGGTCCAGGGTCACATTTCTTAATCTGCTCAAGTCCAGAACAGATTCAACAGTATAAAGGTGTAAAGAAATGTGACTCTTCTGATTAAATCTGAAGCCTCTGGAGAACCTCAAATATAATATTACGCTCAAGAAACTTTAATATGTATTTCAGGTTCCTCAAAGACTTTCAATTATTAAGGTATTACTAGAGGAACTATTGACAGTCTCTAGAGTTCATGAAGAAAATTATTAATTGTATAAACTGGGGCCAGATTCATAACATTAAAAATAATGTTATTTAGTTACTAAATACATTCATAAGCATCTTAGAATTTATTGCAGTAATGTTCTAGAAGTTTCTAGAAAAAGTGCTGCTTCATGTATTTAGATTTTTGCAATGAAGAGGCACAATGATGAGGATCTGTTCAGCTAATAATGTGTTTACCAGAAGCACCTGCTTCAGTTGCTCACAACACAGATTTTATTGCATCTTACGATATTACAATGATCGATTATTAAATCAAACACAACAGACAGTTAAAATTATTTTAAAACACACACACACACACAGTAAGAAATCACCTAGCTATCATCATTTTTTTTTTTGTTATCAACATTTTTTTATTTATTTTTTCAAACATAACATAACATCCAAAATATAACAAAACAAAACAACAGACATATACTCAATAGCTCAAAGTCAAGTCAAAAGGGAGGGAGAGAGGGAAGGACAATAAAAACACAAAACAAGTCACTCCTCCATACAATCATGTACATCAAAAAGAAAACACTGCCAAGCGTCAACGGTCGAAGGCTTGGCCCCACCGACTCGCGCCGTTGCACATTCACAGGACACTATTTGCAGGAGGCTATGGATCCAATATGTTTTTCTACACATGTGCGGTGTAAACCAGTTCTGGATTATTGTCTTCTTCGCAGCTGTAAAACCAGCAAACAACTTTTGCATTGAACTAATACAGAGACCTGAATCATCATTAACCCTTTCACACGTGAGTTTAAAATATTCTATCTGAGCCCCCAGCGTGAGTTTTTTCAGGCGAACGTTATTTTAGATTGTTTAGCATTATTGTTTCCATGGCGACGCGTCATGCTTGTCATGTGACACACTGCAGCCATAATAGCTCTGTATGACACATGGATCGCTTTTATTTTGTTTTTCCTTTTTTTATTATTGAATGAATGAATGATGCATTTATATAGCGCTTTATTGTACACCCAAAGTGCTTTACAATCATGGGGGGGGGGGTCTCTCCTCAACCACCATCAGTGTGCAGCATCCACTTGGATGATGCGACGGCAGCCACAGGACAACGGCGCCAGTGCGCTCACCACACACCAGCTACAGGTGGAGAGGAGAGAGAGACCACACACCAGCTACAGGTGGAGAGGAGAGAGAGACCACACACCAGCTACAGGTGGAGAGGAGAGAGAGACCACACACCAGCTACAGGTGGAGAGGAGAGAGAGATAGAGCCAATCAAGTGGATGGGGATTATTGTGAGGCCATGATTGACAAGGACCAGTGGAGGGAATTTGGCCAGGACACCGGGGTTACACCCCTTCTCTTTACGATGAGTGTCATGGGATTTTTAATGACCACAGAGAATCAAGACCTCGGTTTAACGTCTCATCTGAAAGACGGTGCACTTTTTTGACTGTATAGTGTCCCCGTCACTATACTGGTGCGTTAGGACCCACACAGACCACGCACCCCCTGCTGGCCTCACTAACACCTCTTCCAACAGCAACCTAGTTTTCCCAGGAGGTCTCCCATCCAGGTACTGATCAGGCTCAGCCCTGCTTAGCTTCAGTGGGCAACCAGTCTTGGGCTGCAGGGTGATATGGCTGTGGGATTAGTAATATTCACAAACATACTCACTATATTATGAGATATTCCGATTCTGAAATTATCTGATATTCAGATTCTGAAATATGTGCAAGTAAATGTATTTGGTAGTTTAAACACTTTTATAATGACCATGTTAGTTGATCTATACCGGGTGATGGGCGCCGCCATGTTTGTTCACGCTGAATCCGAGCTGTGGGATTAACAACACGTAAATTCATCCTCTCCTCCCGAAACACGTTAAAGTAAGTCTCCGGTAAACTGGGAGAAGAGCAGAGTAAACTTTAAAGTTATTTACACAAGCTGTATATGATATCAATAAAACATGTCATCAGATTATGTTTGTAAGGATCATTATTGGTGCTTTCATTGGTGCATATTTTACAAACTATAAATGTATGGTTTTGCTAGCACTTGTGTATTTAACTGTCTGAAACCTAAAATAAGCATTATATGATTGAAAACACTGAATATTTGTGATAATGACAAGCGCTCAGCGCGTGCGATCTGGCTCCGCGCCAGTCAACGCGCGAAAGCAGATTCGAATTCAGCAGTCGATGACGTGCCGCACTGAATGTTCTAATCAACACCGGTGTGATCGTACGCTTCAGGGACCGGCCAAGACTGATCACACCGGTGTGATCGTACGCATTAAAGGGTTAAAAAGACACAAACTTGGGTTAACAGACCAATCAATTCACAGCAATGATGACAAAACCAGGTTTACATGTGTCCACAGACTGATGACGACAGGACATTCCCAAAACATATGCAGAAAGGTGCCTGATGATGCAGTGTTACAGTACATATATGGCCGTCAAATTTGACTGTAGTTTCATTTTAAATCTTTTGTAAGGAGTTATGTATGCTCTATGAATAACTTTGAAGTGAATAAGACAATGAGCCAGATTTTTAGATATTAAGATGAGATTAGACCACACTCTCTCCCAGTCGACAGATAAATTAAGGTCAGATAATTCCCTATTCCAAATAGTTTTAATAGAAAGAGGTTTTGTAATGCAATCAATAATTTTATTATATATTAAGGAAACAGATGGCCGACAATCAGATGGTGCAATCCAATCCCGCATAGGATGAGAGGAAATGGAAGACCAAGGAACGCCATACGCTTTGAGAGCAGAATGTAATTGAAGAAAGACAAAATATGCTGAAGCTGGTAGACAAAATTTGTCCCTCAATGTCTGAAATGAACAGAGGCCCTGGTCATCATATATATCACTGCATGTGTTTACACCTAAAGAGGACCAAGAGGGTTGGACAAATGGACGATTTCCGCATACAAAATTAAAATTGTGCCATAAAGGTGCACTGTTACAAAATTTGAAGGGTCCTCCTATCCGACGTTCAACCGTTTTCCAGATTTTAATAGAGTTGGCCACAACCGGACCAAATTTATAATTATCCCCTTTTTTTCCTGTGCCAGTAAATAGAATATCTTGGTCTATTTGGTTTAACCTTGTCAGCTTCAATCACTCTCCATGAAACTGTAGATTGAGGATCAACCCAATTATGAAGAGCTTTAAGCTGGAACGACCAATAATATAATTAAAAATTTGGTACAGCCAGTCCTCTTGCGCTATTAGGATGTTGTAATGTGGTAAGTTTAATTCTGGGACATTTATCATTCCAGATAAACTTAGAAATTATGGAGTTGATCTCCTTAAAGTAACCTGGAGGGGGAGAAAGTGGTAGGAAAAAAAATAAATCGAGGCAACAAATTCATCTTAACAGTGGAGATTATTCCTTGGAGAGAGACTTTAAGATTCTTCCATCTTTGAATGTCATTTTTGACCTTAACTAAAATGTTATTAAAATTGTCTCTGGCAATCTTATGAATGTTTTTATATATGGTAATGCCCAAATAGATGAAAGATTCCTTAATAGGGATAAATGAGGGAATAGAAAAATTAACTTTAACATTGTTAATTGGCATTAAAGCAGATTTGCTCCAATTTATTTTATATCCTGATAGGCTACTAAAATTATCAAATTCCTTAATTACACTAGAGACTGAAACATCAAAGTGGTCTAAATATAAAATAATATCATCAGCGTATAATGAAATACTATGATTATGGTCATGAATCTTAATTGATACTTCAGATTTCCTGATGGCTTGTGCTAAGGGTTCGAGAGATAGACAAAACAATAAAAAAAAGTGGAAAGTGGACATCCCTGCCTTGTTCCCCGCTGTAAGGTGAATGAGGGGGAAATAATATTAGTTATGACTGATGCTGCAGGTGAGTGGTATAATGTCTTAATCATAGAAATGAAGTGTTCACCGAAGCCGAAACATTGCAAAACTGCCCAATTATAATTCCACTCTAGCCTGTCAAAGGCTTTTTCTGCATCAAGTGAAAAGACCGCACAAGGTGTTGGGTGGGAGTCCGCAAAGTCAAGAATATGAAGGAGTCGACGCATATTGTCAGACGCATTGCGCCCCTTGATGAAACCAGTTTGGTCCTCCTTGATCAGACTATGAATTACCTTCTCCATACGAGAAGCAAAAACTTTAGCATAGATTTTTAGATCACATGGGATAAGCGAAATCGGTCTGTAGCTGGAACAATCTAATGGATCTTTCCCTTTTTTAAGAAGTAATGAAATCAGTGATGTTTTTTGATCTCTATGAAATACCCCATGTTCAATTGCAAAATTAAATGAGTTAAGCATAAGTATCCCTACCAAATCCCAAATTTCTAAATATAATTCAGGGGGAGACCATCTAGACCCGGCGATTTGCCCTTTTGAAGACTTTTTAGAGAGACGTGAAGTTTCTCCAAACTTAATGGGGCCTCCAAAGATTCTTTATCCATCTGTGAGATCCGAGGCAGTTCCAATTTATCTAAATATTGCTTACAAATTGGTTCATCAAAATCTGTTTCGGCTTTATACAGATTTGTGTAAAAACCTTTAAATATGTCATTAATTGCCACAGGGTTCGTGGTGACCTGATCATCTGATGATTTTATTGCGCTAATATATGCCTTTGACTCGCATTCTTTCAACCTAAGGGCCAATAAATGACTAGGTCTCTCTGATTCAAAATAATATTTTTGTCTAGTCCTATGTAAAATAAATTCTGCCTTTGAGTGTGAAAGTAAATCATATTCTTCTTTTAAAGAGGACAGCTGTGTAGCCTGTTGCTCAGTAAAATGTTGTTTTTGTAGGTTTTGTAATGATTGGATTTTATTTTCTAATTGTGTAAACTGGTGAGTTTTCACTTTGGCAAGAGTAGAAGAGAAAGATATACAGAAACCTCGTATAGCACACTTAGTCGTTTCCCACAGTATTTGAGGATCCACATCAGAGGGCATATTAATTTCAAGAAATTCCTTAATATATTCTTTTAGAGAGGTAATGAAAGTCTGATTACTTAATAATGATATGTTAAAGCGCCATCAAAGGGGACTTGGCTTTAACATCGGAAAGAGGAACACTGCACAACACAGCAGAATGATCAGATAATAAAATTGGTAATATAGAGATGGAGGAATTAGATGAAATTAAAGATGGGCTGAGAAATATGTAGTCTATCCTAGAGAAAGTCTTGCATCTATTAGAAAAAAAAGTGAAGTCCTTAGCTTTTGTATTCTGAATTCTCCAAAGATCGATTAAGTTAAGCTCAGTGATAAATTTATTCAATAATTTAGAGGATGGATTGGCTGTTGTATCAGATTGAGATTTATCTAAAGCAGGATTTATGATAGCATTAAAATCACCACCCACCACTAGAGGGCAATCAATCTCCTCAAGTAAAGTTTTGGAAATCTGTGTTAGAAATGCACTGTCTGTCTCATTCGGACCATAAATAGAGACCAATGCTAACCTATTATTATATATTTTGCATCGGATAAAAACAAACCCTTCTCATCACTACCAAGGTGTTAAATCGTTAAATTTAACTTCCGGTTAACAAGGATAAGCACCCCCTTAGTTTTATTTTGAGCGCTAGAAAAAGCTGCTATTTTGTAATACTTATTCTGGAAACGTGCCACGTCAGATTGTTTTAAATGTGTCTCTTGTATTAAGGCACAGGAAATAGATTTACGGTGTATATATTCTAACACACGGGTTCATTTAACAAAAAAAAAGCTCTAAGACATGACATCTCTCACTGAGAAAGAAGCTTTTCAGCATCTGTGGCCTTGTAACACTTAATGTCATGAGAAAGAAACATCTTTCATGTACTTGAGCTTTACTCTTAAAATTGCATAAACCAACTTTCTTTCACTGAGAAGGAAGCTTTTCAGCATCTGTGGCCTTGCATTTTCTTCATTTGCTTAGTTTCACTAAACACAGCATTAGTGTTCTTAGAAGCTCTAAACTAGTGATTTTCAGCATTGAAGCTCTAACATGACTTTCTCTGCAAAAAAGCTCTAAGACATGAAAATCTGTCTTCTGCATTGCAAATAACACTTAATGTCATGAGAAAGAAACATCTTTCATGTACTTGAGCTTTACTCTTAAAATTGCATAAACCAACTTTCTCTCACTGAGAAGGAAGCTTTTCAGCATCTGTGGCCTTGCATTTGCTTAGTTTCACTAAACACAGCATTAGTGTTCTTAGAAGCTCTAAACTAGTGATTTTCAGCATTGAAGCTCTGACATGACTTTCTCTGCAAAAAAGCTCTAAGACATGAAAATCTGTCTTCTGCATTGCAAATAACACTTAATGTCATGAGAAAGAAACATCTTTCATGTACATGAGCTTTACTCTTAAAATTGCATAAACCAACTTTCTTTCACTGAGAAGGAAGCTTTTCAGCATCTGTGGCCTTGCATTTTCTTCATTTGCTTAGTTTCACTAAACACAGCATTAGTGTTCTTAGAAGCTCTAAACTAGTGATTTTCAGCATTGAAGCTCTAACATGACTTTCTCTGCAAAAAAGCTCTAAGACATGAAAATCTGTCTTCTGCATTGCAAATAACACTTCATTTCATGAGAAAGAAACATCTTTCATGTACTTGAGCTTTACTCTTAAAATTGCATAAACCAACTTTCTCTCACCGAGAAGGAAGCTTTTCAGCATCTGTGGCCTTGCATTTTCTTCATTGCTTAGTTTCACTAAACACAGCATTAGTGTTCTTAGAAGCTCTAAACTAGTGATTTTCAGCATTGAAGCTCTAACATGACTTTCTCTGCAAAAAAGCTCTAAGACATGAAAATCTGTCTTCTGCATTGCAAATAACACTTCATTTCATGAGAAAGAAACATCTTTCATGTACTTGAGCTTTACTCTTAAAATTGCATAAACCAACTTTCTCTCACTGAGAAGGAAGCTTTTCAGCATCTGTGGCCTTGCATTCTATTCATTGCTTAGTTTCACTAAACACAGCATTAGTGTTCTTAGAGCTCTAAACTAGTGATTTTCAGCATTGAAGCTCTGACATGACTTTCTCTGCAAAAAAGCTCTAAGACATGAAAATCTGTCTTCTGCATTGCAAATAACACTTAATGTCATGAGAAAGAAACATCTTTCATGTACTTGAGCTTTACTCTTAAAATTGCATAAACCAACTTTCTTTCACTGAGAAGGAAGCTTTTCAGCATCTGTGGCCTTGCATTTTCTTCATTTGCTTAGTTTCACTAAACACAGCATTAGTGTTCTTAGAAGCTCTAAACTAGTGATTTTCAGCATTGAAGCTCTAACATGACTTTCTCTGCAAAAAAGCTCTAAGACATGAAAATCTGTCTTCTGCATTGCAAATAACACTTCATTTCATGAGAAAGAAACATCTTTCATGTACTTGAGCTTTACTCTTAAAATTGCATAAACCAACTTTCTTTCACTGAGAAGGAAGCTTTTCAGCATCTGTGGCCTTGCATTTTCTTCATTTGCTTAGTTTCACTAAACACAGCATTAGTGTTCTTAGAAGCTCTAAACTAGTGATTTTCAGCATTGAAGCTCTAACATGACTTTCTCTGCAAAAAAGCTCTAAGACATGAAAATCTGTCTTCTGCATTGCAAATAACACTTCATTTCATGAGAAAGAAACATCTTTCATGTACTTGAGTTTTACTCCTAAAATTGCATAAACCAAGTTTTTTCACTGAGAAGGAAGCTTTTCAGCATCTGTGGCCTTGCATTTTCTTCATTTGCTTAGTTTCACTAAACACAGCATTAGTGTTCTTAGAAGCTCTAAACTAGTGATTTTCAGCATTGAAGCTCTACATGACTTTCTCTGCAAAAAAGCTCTAAGACATGAAAATCTGTCTTCTGCATTGCAAATAACACTTAATGTCATGAGAAAGAAACATCTTTCATGTACTTGAGCTTTACTCTTAAAATTGCATAAACCAACTTTCTTTCACCGAGAAGGAAGCTTTTCAGCATCTGTGGCCTTGCATTTTCTTCATTTGCTTAGTTTCACTAAACACAGCATTAGTGTTCTTAGAAGCTCTAAACTAGTGATTTTCAGCATTGAAGCTCTGACATGACTTTCTCTGCAAAAAAGCTCTAAGACATGAAAATCTGTCTTCTGCATTGCAAATAACACTTCATTTCATGAGAAAGAAACATCTTTCATGTACTTGAGCTTTACTCTTAAAATTGCATAAACCAACTTTCTCTCACCGAGAAGGAAGCTTTTCAGCATCTGTGGCCTTGCATTCTATTCATTGCTTAGTTTCACTAAACACAGCATTAGTGTTCTTAGAAGCTCTAAACTAGTGATTTTCAGCATTGAAGCTCTGACATGACTTTCTCTGCAAAAAAGCTCTAAGACATGAAACTCTGTCTTCTGCATTGCAAATAACACTTAATGTCATGAGAAAGAAACATCTTTCATGTACTTGAGCTTTACTCTTAAAATTGCATAAACCAACTTTCTTTCACTGAGAAGGAAGCTTTTCAGCATCTGTGGCCTTGCATTTTCTTCATTTGCTTAGTTTCACTAAACACAGCATTAGTGTTCTTAGAAGCTCTAAACTAGTGATTTTCAGCATTGAAGCTCTAACATGACTTTCTCTGCAAAAAGCTCTAAGACATGAAAATCTGTCTTCTGCATTGCAAATAACACTTCATTTCATGAGAAAGAAACATCTTTCATGTACTTGAGCTTTACTCTTAAAATTGCATAAACCAACTTTCTCTCACCGAGAAGGAAGCTTTTCAGCATCTGTGGCCTTGCATTCTATTCATTGCTTAGTTTCACTAAACACAGCATTAGTGTTCTTAGAAGCTCTAAACTAGTGATTTTCAGCATTGAAGCTCTGACATGACTTTCTCTGCAAAAAAGCTCTAAGACATGAAACTCTGTCTTCTGCATTGCAAATAACACTTAATTTCATGAGAAAGAAACATCTTTCATGTACTTGAGCTTTACTCTTAAAATTGCATAAACCAACTTTCTTTCACTGAGAAGGAAGCTTTTCAGCATCTGTGGCCTTGCATTTTCTTCATTTGCTTAGTTTCACTAAACACAGCATTAGTGTTCTTAGAAGCTCTAAACTAGTGATTTTCAGCATTGAAGCTCTAACATGACTTTCTCTGCAAAAAAGCTCTAAGACATGAAAATCTGTCTTCTGCATTGCAAATAACACTTAATTTCATGAGAAAGAAACATCTTTCATGTACTTGAGCTTTACTCTTAAAATTGCATAAACCAACTTTTTTTCACTGAGAAGGAAGCTTTTCAGCATCTGTGGCCTTGCATTTTCTTCATTTGCTTAGTTTCACTAAACACAGCATTAGTGTTCTTAGAAGCTCTAAACTAGTGATTTTCAGCATTGAAGCTCTAACATGACTTTCTCTGCAAAAAAGCTCTAAGACATGAAAATCTGTCTTCTGCATTGCAAATAACACTTCATTTCATGAGAAAGAAACATCTTTCATGTACTTGAGCTTTACTCTTAAAATTGCATAAACCAACTTTCTCTCACCGAGAAGGAAGCTTTTCAGCATCTGTGGCCTTGCATTTTCTTCATTTGCTTAGTTTCACTAAACACAGCATTAGTGTTCTTAGAAGCTCTAAACTAGTGATTTTCAGCATTGAAGCTCTGACATGACTTTCTCTGCAAAAAAGCTCTAAGACATGAAAATCTGTCTTCTGCATTGCAAATAACACTTAATGTCATGAGAAAGAAACATCTTTCATGTACTTGAGCTTTACTCTTAAAATTGCATAAACCAACTTTCTTTCACTGAGAAGGAAGCTTTTCAGCATCTGTGGCCTTGCATTTTCTTCATTTGCTTAGTTTCACTAAACACAGCATTAGTGTTCTTAGAAGCTCTAAACTAGTGATTTTCAGCATTGAAGCTCTAACATGACTTTCTCTGCAAAAAAGCTCTAAGACATGAAAATCTGTCTTCTGCATTGCAAATAACACTTCATTTCATGAGAAAGAAACATCTTTCATGTACTTGAGCTTTACTCTTAAAATTGCATAAACCAACTTTCTCTCACCGAGAAGGAAGCTTTTCAGCATCTGTGGCCTTGCATTCTATTCATTTGCTTAGTTTCACTAAACACAGCATTAGTGTTCTTAGAAGCTCTAAACTAGTGATTTTCAGCATTGAAGCTCTGACATGACTTTCTCTGCAAAAAAGCTCTAAGACATGAAAATCTGTCTTCTGCATTGCAAATAACACTTAATTTCATGAGAAAGAAACATCTTTCATGTACTTGAGCTTTACTCTTAAAATTGCATAAACCAACTTTCTCTCACCGAGAAGGAAGCTTTTCAGCATCTGTGGCCTTGCATTTTCTTCATTTGCTTAGTTTCACTAAACACAGCATTAGTGTTCTTAGAAGCTCTAAACTAGTGATTTTCAGCATTGAAGCTCTAACATGACTTTCTCTGCAAAAAAGCTCTAAGACATGAAAATCTGTCTTCTGCATTGCAAATAACACTTAATTTCATGAGAAAGAAACATCTTTCATGTACTTGAGCTTTACTCTTAAAATTGCATAAACCAACTTTCTTTCACTGAGAAGGAAGCTTTTCAGCATCTGTGGCCTTGCATTTTCTTCATTTGCTTAGTTTCACTAAACACAGCATTAGTGTTCTTAGAAGCTCTAAACTAGTGATTTTCAGCATTGAAGCTCTAACATGACTTTCTCTGCAAAAAAGCTCTAAGACATGAAAATCTGTCTTCTGCATTGCAAATAACACTTAATTTCATGAGAAAGAAACATCTTTCATGTACTTGAGCTTTACTCTTAAAATTGCATAAACCAACTTTCTCTCACCGAGAAGGAAGCTTTTCAGCATCTGTGGCCTTGCATTTTCTTCATTTGCTTAGTTTCACTAAACACAGCATTAGTGTTCTTAGAAGCTCTAAACTAGTGATTTTCAGCATTGAAGCTCTAATGACTTTCTCTGCAAAAAAGCTCTAAGACATGAAACTCTGTCTTCTGCATTGCAAATAACACTTAATGTCATGAGAAAGAAACATCTTTCATGTACTTGAGCTTTACTCTTAAAATTGCATAAACCAACTTTCTCTCACCGAGAAGGAAGCTTTTCAGCATCTGTGGCCTTGCATTTTCTTCATTTGCTTAGTTTCACTAAACACAGCATTAGTGTTCTTAGAAGCTCTAAACTAGTGATTTTCAGCATTGAAGCTCTAACATGACTTTCTCTGCAAAAAGCTCTAAGACATGAAAATCTGTCTTCTGCATTGCAAATAACACTTCATTTCATGAGAAAGAAACATCTTTCATGTACTTGAGCTTTACTCTTAAAATTGCATAAACCAACTTTCTCTCACCGAGAAGGAAGCTTTTCAGCATCTGTGGCCTTGCATTCTATTCATTTGCTTAGTTTCACTAAACACAGCATTAGTGTTCTTAGAAGCTCTAAACTAGTGATTTTCAGCATTGAAGCTCTGACATGACTTTCTCTGCAAAAAAGCTCTAAGACATGAAAATCTGTCTTCTGCATTGCAAATAACACTTAATTTCATGAGAAAGAAACATCTTTCATGTACTTGAGCTTTACTCTTAAAATTGCATAAACCAACTTTCTTTCACTGAGAAGGAAGCTTTTCAGCATCTGTGGCCTTGCATTCTATTCATTGCTTAGTTTCACTAAACACAGCATTAGTGTTCTTAGAAGCTCTAAACTAGTGATTTTCAGCATTGAAGCTCTAACATGACTTTCTCTGCAAAAAAGCTCTAAGACATGAAAATCTGTCTTCTGCATTGCAAATAACACTTAATTTCATGAGAAAGAAACATCTTTCATGTACTTGAGCTTTACTCTTAAAATTGCATAAACCAACTTTCTTCACTGAGAAGGAAGCTTTTCAGCATCTGTGGCCTTGCATTTTCTTCATTTGCTTAGTTTCACTAAACACAGCATTAGTGTTCTTAGAAGCTCTAAACTAGTGATTTTCAGCATTGAAGCTCTAACATGACTTTCTCTGCAAAAAAGCTCTAAGACATGAAAATCTGTCTTCTGCATTGCAAATAACACTTCATTTCATGAGAAAGAAACATCTTTCATGTACTTGAGCTTTACTCTTAAAATTGCATAAACCAACTTTCTCTCACTGAGAAGGAAGCTTTTCAGCATCTGTGGCCTTGCATTTTCTTCATTTGCTTAGTTTCACTAAACACAGCATTAGTGTTCTTAGAAGCTCTAAACTAGTGATTTTCAGCATTGAAGCTCTAACATGACTTTCTCTGCAAAAAAGCTCTAAGACATGAAAATCTGTCTTCTGCATTGCAAATAACACTTAATGTCATGAGAAAGAAACATCTTTCATGTACTTGAGCTTTACTCTTAAAATTGCATAAACCAACTTTCTCTCACGAGAAGGAAGCTTTTCAGCATCTGTGGCCTTGCATTCTATTCATTGCTTAGTTTCACTAAACACAGCATTAGCGTTCTTAGAAGCTCTAAACTAGTGATTTTCAGCATTGAAGCTCTGACATGACTTTCTCTGCAAAAAAGCTCTAAGACATGAAACTCTGTCTTCTGCATTGCAAATAACACTTAATGTCATGAGAAAGAAACATCTTTCATGTACTTGAGCTTTACTCTTAAAATTGCATAAACCAACTTTCTTTCACTGAGAAGGAAGCTTTTCAGCATCTGTGGCCTTGCATTTTCTTCATTTGCTTAGTTTCACTAAACACAGCATTAGTGTTCTTAGAAGCTCTAAACTAGTGATTTTCAGCATTGAAGCTCTAACATGACTTTCTCTGCAAAAAAGCTCTAAGACATGAAAATCTGTCTTCTGCATTGCAAATAACACTTCATTTCATGAGAAAGAAACATCTTTCATGTACTTGAGCTTTACTCTTAAAATTGCATAAACCAACTTTCTCTCACTGAGAAGGAAGCTTTTCAGCATCTGTGGCCTTGCATTTTCTTCATTTGCTTAGTTTCACTAAACACAGCATTAGTGTTCTTAGAAGCTCTAAACTAGTGATTTTCAGCATTGAAGCTCTAACATGACTTTCTCTGCAAAAAAGCTCTAAGACATGAAAATCTGTCTTCTGCATTGCAAATAACACTTCATTTCATGAGAAAGAAACATCTTTCATGTACTTGAGCTTTACTCTTAAAATTGCATAAACCAACTTTCTCTCACGAGAAGGAAGCTTTTCAGCATCTGTGGCCTTGCATTTTCTTCATTTGCTTAGTTTCACTAAACACAGCATTAGTGTTCTTAGAAGCTCTAAACTAGTGATTTTCAGCATTGAAGCTCTGACATGACTTTCTCTGCAAAAAAGCTCTAAGACATGAAACTCTGTCTTCTGCATTGCAAATAACACTTAATGTTCATGAGAAAGAAACATCTTTCATGTACTTGAGCTTTACTCTTAAAATTGCATAAACCAACTTTCTTTCACTGAGAAGGAAGCTTTTCAGCATCTGTGGCCTTGCATTTTCTTCATTTGCTTAGTTTCACTAAACACAGCATTAGTGTTCTTAGAAGCTCTAAACTAGTGATTTTCAGCATTGAAGCTCTAACATGACTTTCTCTGCAAAAAAGCTCTAAGACATGAAAATCTGTCTTCTGCATTGCAAATAACACTTCATTTCATGAGAAAGAAACATCTTTCATGTACTTGAGCTTTACTCTTAAAATTGCATAAACCAACTTTCTCTCACCGAGAAGGAAGCTTTTCAGCATCTGTGGCCTTGCATTTTCTTCATTTGCTTAGTTTCACTAAACACAGCATTAGTGTTCTTAGAAGCTCTAAACTAGTGATTTTCAGCATTGAAGCTCTAACATGACTTTCTCTGCAAAAAAGCTCTAAGACATGAAAATCTGTCTTCTGCATTGCAAATAACACTTCATTTCATGAGAAAGAAACATCTTTCATGTACTTGAGCTTTACTCTTAAAATTGCATAAACCAACTTTCTCTCACTGAGAAGGAAGCTTTTCAGCATCTGTGGCCTTGCATTTTCTTCATTTGCTTAGTTTCACTAAACACAGCATTAGTGTTCTTAGAAGCTCTAAACTAGTGATTTTCAGCATTGAAGCTCTAACATGACTTTCTCTGCAAAAAAGCTCTAAGACATGAAAATCTGTCTTCTGCATTGCAAATAACACTTCATTTCATGAGAAAGAAACATCTTTCATGTACTTGAGCTTTACTCTTAAAATTGCATAAACCAACTTTCTCTCACTGAGAAGGAAGCTTTTCAGCATCTGTGGCCTTGCATTTTCTTCATTTGCTTAGTTTCACTAAACACAGCATTAGTGTTCTTAGAAGCTCTAAACTAGTGATTTTCAGCATTGAAGCTCTAACATGACTTTCTCTGCAAAAAAGCTCTAAGACATGAAAATCTGTCTTCTGCATTGCAAATAACACTTAATGTCATGAGAAAGAAACATCTTTCATGTACTTGAGCTTTACTCTTAAAATTGCATAAACCAACTTTCTCTCACTGAGAAGGAAGCTTTTCAGCATCTGTGGCCTTGCATTTTCTTCATTTGCTTAGTTTCACTAAACACAGCATTAGTGTTCTTAGAAGCTCTAAACTAGTGATTTTCAGCATTGAAGCTCTAACATGACTTTCTCTGCAAAAAAGCTCTAAGACATGAAACTCTGTCTTCTGCATTGCAAATAACACTTAATGTCATGAGAAAGAAACATCTTTCATGTACTTGAGCTTTACTCTTAAAATTGCATAAACCAACTTTCTTTCACTGAGAAGGAAGCTTTTCAGCATCTGTGGCCTTGCATTTTCTTCATTTGCTTAGTTTCACTAAACACAGCATTAGTGTTCTTAGAAGCTCTAAACTAGTGATTTTCAGCATTGAAGCTCTAACATGACTTTCTCTGCAAAAAAGCTCTAAGACATGAAAATCTGTCTTCTGCATTGCAAATAACACTTCATTTCATGAGAAAGAAACATCTTTCATGTACTTGAGCTTTACTCTTAAAATTGCATAAACCAACTTTCTCTCACTGAGAAGGAAGCTTTTCAGCATCTGTGGCCTTGCATTTTCTTCATTTGCTTAGTTTCACTAAACACAGCATTAGTGTTCTTAGAAGCTCTAAACTAGTGATTTTCAGCATTGAAGCTCTAACATGACTTTCTCTGCAAAAAAGCTCTAAGACATGAAAATCTGTCTTCTGCATTGCAAATAACACTTCATTTCATGAGAAAGAAACATCTTTCATGTACTTGAGCTTTACTCTTAAAATTGCATAAACCAACTTTCTCTCACTGAGAAGGAAGCTTTTCAGCATCTGTGGCCTTGCATTCTATTCATTTGCTTAGTTTCACTAAACACAGCATTAGTGTTCTTAGAAGCTCTAAACTAGTGATTTTCAGCATTGAAGCTCTAACATGACTTTCTCTGCAAAAAAGCTCTAAGACATGAAACTCTGTCTTCTGCATTGCAAATAACACTTAATGTCATGAGAAAGAAACATCTTTCATGTACTTGAGCTTTACTCTTAAAATTGCATAAACCAACTTTCTTTCACTGAGAAGGAAGCTTTTCAGCATCTGTGGCCTTGCATTTTCTTCATTTGCTTAGTTTCACTAAACACAGCATTAGTGTTCTTAGAAGCTCTAAACTAGTGATTTTCAGCATTGAAGCTCTAACATGACTTTCTCTGCAAAAAAGCTCTAAGACATGAAAATCTGTCTTCTGCATTGCAAATAACACTTCATTTCATGAGAAAGAAACATCTTTCATGTACTTGAGCTTTACTCTTAAAATTGCATAAACCAACTTTCTCTCACCGAGAAGGAAGCTTTTCAGCATCTGTGGCCTTGCATTTTCTTCATATGCTTAGTTTCACTAAACACAGCATTAGTGTTCTTAGAAGCTCTAAACTAGTGATTTACAGCATTGAAGCTCTAACATGACTTTCTCTGCAAAAAAGCTCTAAGACATGAAAATCTGTCTTCTGCATTGCAAATAACACTTCATTTCATGAGAAAGAAACATCTTTCATGTACTTGAGCTTTACTCTTAAAATTGCATAAACCAACTTTCTCTCACCGAGAAGGAAGCTTTTCAGCATCTGTGGCCTTGCATTCTATTCATTGCTTAGTTTCACTAAACACAGCATTAGTGTTCTTAGAAGCTCTAAACTAGTGATTTTCAGCATTGAAGCTCTGACATGACTTTCTCTGCAAAAAAGCTCTAAGACATGAAACTCTGTCTTCTGCATTGCAAATAACACTTAATGTCATGAGAAAGAAACATCTTTCATGTACTTGAGCTTTACTCTTAAAATTGCATAAACCAACTTTCTTTCACTGAGAAGGAAGCTTTTCAGCATCTGTGGCCTTGCATTTTCTTCATTTGCTTAGTTTCACTAAACACAGCATTAGTGTTCTTAGAAGCTCTAAACTAGTGATTTTCAGCATTGAAGCTCTAACATGACTTTCTCTGCAAAAAAGCTCTAAGACATGAAAATCTGTCTTCTGCATTGCAAATAACACTTAATGTCATGAGAAAGAAACATCTTTCATGTACTTGAGCTTTACTCTTAAAATTGCATAAACCAACTTTCTTTCACTGAGAAGGAAGCTTTTCAGCATCTGTGGCCTTGCATTTTCTTCATTTGCTTAGTTTCACTAAACACAGCATTAGTGTTCTTAGAAGCTCTAAACTAGTGATTTTCAGCATTGAAGCTCTAACATGACTTTCTCTGCAAAAAAGCTCTAAGACATGAAAATCTGTCTTCTGCATTGCAAATAACACTTCATTTCATGAGAAAGAAACATCTTTCATGTACTTGAGCTTTACTCTTAAAATTGCATAAACCAACTTTCTTTCACTGAGAAGGAAGCTTTTCAGCATCTGTGGCCTTGCATTTTCTTCATTTGCTTAGTTTCACTAAACACAGCATTAGTGTTCTTAGAAGCTCTAAACTAGTGATTTTCAGCATTGAAGCTCTAACATGACTTTCTCTGCAAAAAAGCTCTAAGACATGAAAATCTGTCTTCTGCATTGCAAATAACACTTAATTTCATGAGAAAGAAACATCTTTCATGTACTTGAGCTTTACTCTTAAAATTGCATAAACCAACTTTCTCTCACTGAGAAGGAAGCTTTTCAGCATCTGTGGCCTTGCATTCTGTTCATTTGCTTAGTTTCACTAAACACAGCATTAGTGTTCTTAGAAGCTCTAAACTAGTGATTTTCAGCATTGAAGCTCTAACATGACTTTCTCTGCAAAAAAGCTCTAAGACATGAAAATCTGTCTTCTGCATTGCAAATATACTTAATGTCATGAGAAAGAAACATCTTTCATGTACTTGAGCTTTACTCTTAAAATTGCATAAACCAACTTTCTCTCACCGAGAAGGAAGCTTTTCAGCATCTGTGGCCTTGCATTCTATTCATTGCTTAGTTTCACTAAACACAGCATTAGCGTTCTTAGAAGCTCTAAACTAGTGATTTTCAGCATTGAAGCTCTGACATGACTTTCTCTGCAAAAAAGCTCTAAGACATGAAACTCTGTCTTCTGCATTGCAAATAACACTTAATGTCATGAGAAAGAAACATCTTTCATGTACTTGAGCTTTACTCTTAAAATTGCATAAACCAACTTTCTTTCACTGAGAAGGAAGCTTTTCAGCATCTGTGGCCTTGCATTTTCTAAATTTGCTTAGTTTCACTAAACACAGCATTAGTGTTCTTAGAAGCTCTAAACTAGTGATTTTCAGCATTGAAGCTCTAACATGACTTTCTCTGCAAAAAAGCTCTAAGACATGAAAATCTGTCTTCTGCATTGCAAATAACACTTAATGTCATGAGAAAGAAACATCTTTCATGTACTTGAGCTTTACTCTTAAAATTGCATAAACCAACTTTCTTTCACTGAGAAGGAAGCTTTTCAGCATCTGTGGCCTTGCATTTTCTTCATTTGCTTAGTTTCACTAAACACAGCATTAGTGTTCTTAGAAGCTCTAAACTAGTGATTTTCAGCATTGAAGCTCTAACATGACTTTCTCTGCAAAAAAGCTCTAAGACATGAAAATCTGTCTTCTGCATTGCAAATAACACTTCATTTCATGAGAAAGAAACATCTTTCATGTACTTGAGCTTTACTCTTAAAATTGCATAAACCAACTTTCTCTCACCGAGAAGGAAGCTTTTCAGCATCTGTGGCCTTGCATTCTATTCATTTGCTTAGTTTCACTAAACACAGCATTAGTGTTCTTAGAAGCTCTAAACTAGTGATTTTCAGCATTGAAGCTCTAACATGACTTTCTCTGCAAAAAAGCTCTAAGACATGAAAATCTGTCTTCTGCATTGCAAATAACACTTAATGTCATGAGAAAGAAACATCTTTCATGTACTTGAGCTTTACTCTTAAAATTGCATAAACCAACTTTCTTTCACTGAGAAGGAAGCTTTTCAGCATCTGTGGCCTTGCATTTTCTTCATTTGCTTAGTTTCACTAAACACAGCATTAGTGTTCTTAGAAGCTCTAAACTAGTGATTTTCAGCATTGAAGCTCTAACATGACTTTCTCTGCAAAAAAGCTCTAAGACATGAAAATCTGTCTTCTGCATTGCAAATAACACTTCATTTCATGAGAAAGAAACATCTTTCATGTACTTGAGCTTTACTCTTAAAATTGCATAAACCAACTTTCTTTCACTGAGAAGGAAGCTTTTCAGCATCTGTGGCCTTGCATTTTCTTCATTTGCTTAGTTTCACTAAACACAGCATTAGTGTTCTTAGAAGCTCTAAACTAGTGATTTTCAGCATTGAAGCTCTAACATGACTTTCTCTGCAAAAAAGCTCTAAGACATGAAAATCTGTCTTCTGCATTGCAAATAACACTTAATGTCATGAGAAAGAAACATCTTTCATGTACTTGAGCTTTACTCTTAAAATTGCATAAACCAACTTTCTCTCACTGAGAAGGAAGCTTTTCAGCATCTGTGGCCTTGCATTTTCTTCATTTGCTTAGTTTCACTAAACACAGCATTAGTGTTCTTAGAAGCTCTAAACTAGTGATTTTCAGCATTGAAGCTCTAACATGACTTTCTCTGCAAAAAAGCTCTAAGACATGAAAATCTGTCTTCTGCATTGCAAATAACACTTAATGTCATGAGAAAGAAACATCTTTCATGTACTTGAGCTTTACTCTTAAAATTGCATAAACCAACTTTCTCTCACCGAGAAGGAAGCTTTTCAGCATCTGTGGCCTTGCATTCTATTCATTTGCTTAGTTTCACTAAACACAGCATTAGTGTTCTTAGAAGCTCTAAACTAGTGATTTTCAGCATTGAAGCTCTAACATGACTTTCTCTGCAAAAAAGCTCTAAGACATGAAACTCTGTCTTCTGCATTGCAAATAACACTTAATGTCATGAGAAAGAAACATCTTTCATGTACTTGAGCTTTACTCTTAAAATTGCATAAACCAACTTTCTTTCACTGAGAAGGAAGCTTTTCAGCATCTGTGGCCTTGCATTTTCTTCATTTGCTTAGTTTCACTAAACACAGCATTAGTGTTCTTAGAAGCTCTAAACTAGTGATTTTCAGCATTGAAGCTCTAACATGACTTTCTCTGCAAAAAAGCTCTAAGACATGAAAATCTGTCTTCTGCATTGCAAATAACACTTCATTTCATGAGAAAGAAACATCTTTCATGTACTTGAGCTTTACTCTTAAAATTGCATAAACCAACTTTCTCTCACTGAGAAGGAAGCTTTTCAGCATCTGTGGCCTTGCATTTTCTTCATTTGCTTAGTTTCACTAAACACAGCATTAGTGTTCTTAGAAGCTCTAAACTAGTGATTTTCAGCATTGAAGCTCTAACATGACTTTCTCTGCAAAAAAGCTCTAAGACATGAAAATCTGTCTTCTGCATTGCAAATAACACTTCATTTCATGAGAAAGAAACATCTTTCATGTACTTGAGCTTTACTCTTAAAATTGCATAAACCAACTTTCTCTCACCGAGAAGGAAGCTTTTCAGCATCTGTGGCCTTGCATTTTCTTCATTTGCTTAGTTTCACTAAACACAGCATTAGTGTTCTTAGAAGCTCTAAACTAGTGATTTTCAGCATTGAAGCTCTAACATGACTTTCTCTGCAAAAAAGCTCTAAGACATGAAAATCTGTCTTCTGCATTGCAAATAACACTTAATTTCATGAGAAAGAAACATCTTTCATGTACTTGAGCTTTACTCTTAAAATTGCATAAACCAACTTTCTCTCACTGAGAAAGAAGCTTTTCAGCATCTGTGGCCTTGCATTTATTCATTTGCTTAGTTTCACTAAACACAGCATTAGTGTTCTTAGAAGCTCTAAACTAGTGATTTTCAGCATTGAAGCTCTGACATGACTTTCTCTGCAAAAAAGCTCTAAGACATGAAACTCTGTCTTCTGCATTGCAAATAACACTTAATGTCATGAGAAAGAAACATCTTTCATGTACTTGAGCTTTACTCTTAAAATTGCATAAACCAACTTTCTTTCACTGAGAAGGAAGCTTTTCAGCATCTGTGGCCTTGCATTTTCTTCATTTGCTTAGTTTCACTAAACACAGCATTAGTGTTCTTAGAAGCTCTAAACTAGTGATTTTCAGCATTGAAGCTCTAACATGACTTTCTCTGCAAAAAAGCTCTAAGACATGAAAATCTGTCTTCTGCATTGCAAATAACACTTCATTTCATGAGAAAGAAACATCTTTCATGTACTTGAGCTTTACTCTTAAAATTGCATAAACCAACTTTCTCTCACGAGAAGGAAGCTTTTCAGCATCTGTGGCCTTGCATTTTCTTCATTTGCTTAGTTTCACTAAACACAGCATTAGTGTTCTTAGAAGCTCTAAACTAGTGATTTTCAGCATTGAAGCTCTAACATGACTTTCTCTGCAAAAAAGCTCTAAGACATGAAAATCTGTCTTCTGCATTGCAAATAACACTTCATTTCATGAGAAAGAAACATCTTTCATGTACTTGAGCTTTACTCTTAAAATTGCATAAACCAACTTTCTCTCATGAGAAGGAAGCTTTTCAGCATCTGTGGCCTTGCATTCTCTTCATTTGCTTAGTTGCACTAAACACAGCATTAGTGTTCTTAGAAGCTCTAAACTAGTGATTTTCAGCATTGAAGCTCTAACATGACTTTCTCTGCAAAAAAGCTCTAAGACATGAAACTCTGTCTTCTGCATTGCAAATAACACTTAATGTCATGAGAAAGAAACATCTTTCATGTACTTGAGCTTTACTCTTAAAATTGCATAAACCAACTTTCTTTCACTGAGAAGGAAGCTTTTCAGCATCTGTGGCCTTGCATTTTCTTCATTTGCTTAGTTTCACTAAACACAGCATTAGTGTTCTTAGAAGCTCTAAACTAGTGATTTTCAGCATTGAAGCTCTAACATGACTTTCTCTGCAAAAAAGCTCTAAGACATGAAAATCTGTCTTCTGCATTGCAAATAACACTTCATTTCATGAGAAAGAAACATCTTTCATGTACTTGAGCTTTACTCTTAAAATTGCATAAACCAACTTTCTCTCACTGAGAAGGAAGCTTTTCAGCATCTGTGGCCTTGCATTTTCTTCATTTGCTTAGTTTCACTAAACACAGCATTAGTGTTCTTAGAAGCTCTAAACTAGTGATTTTCAGCATTGAAGCTCTAACATGACTTTCTCTGCAAAAAAGCTCTAAGACATGAAAATCTGTCTTCTGCATTGCAAATAACACTTCATTTCATGAGAAAGAAACATCTTTCATGTACTTGAGCTTTACTCTTAAAATTGCATAAACCAACTTTCTCTCACTGAGAAAGAAGCTTTTCAGCATCTGTGGCCTTGCATTCTCTTCATTTGCTTAGTTTCACTAAACACAGCATTAGTGTTCTTAGAAGCTCTAAACTAGTGATTTTCAGCATTGAAGCTCTAACATGACTTTCTCTGCAAAAAAGCTCTAAGACATGAAAATCTGTCTTCTGCATTGCAAATAACACTTAATGTCATGAGAAAGAAACATCTTTCATGTACTTGAGCTTTACTCTTAAAATTGCATAAACCAACTTTCTTTCACTGAGAAGGAAGCTTTTCAGCATCTGTGGCCTTGCATTTTCTTCATTTGCTTAGTTTCACTAAACACAGCATTAGTGTTCTTAGAAGCTCTAAACTAGTGATTTTCAGCATTGAAGCTCTAACATGACTTTCTCTGCAAAAAAGCTCTAAGACATGAAAATCTGTCTTCTGCATTGCAAATAACACTTAATGTCATGAGAAAGAAACATCTTTCATGTACTTGAGCTTTACTCTTAAAATTGCATAAACCAACTTTCTTTCACTGAGAAGGAAGCTTTTCAGCATCTGTGGCCTTGCATTTTCTTCATTTGCTTAGTTTCACTAAACACAGCATTAGTGTTCTTAGAAGCTCTAAACTAGTGATTTTCAGCATTGAAGCTCTAACATGACTTTCTCTGCAAAAAAGCTCTAAGACATGAAAATCTGTCTTCTGCATTGCAAATAACACTTAATTTCATGAGAAAGAAACATCTTTCATGTACTTGAGCTTTACTCTTAAAATTGCATAAACCAACTTTCTCTCACTGAGAAAGAAGCTTTTCAGCATCTGTGGCCTTGCATTCTCTTCATTTGCTTAGTTTCACTAAACACAGCATTAGTGTTCTTAGAAGCTCTAAACTAGTGATTTTCAGCATTGAAGCTCTAACATGACTTTCTCTGCAAAAAAGCTCTAAGACATGAAAATCTGTCTTCTGCATTGCAAATAACACTTAATGTCATGAGAAAGAAACATCTTTCATGTACTTGAGCTTTACTCTTAAAATTGCATAAACCAACTTTCTCTCACTGAGAAGGAAGCTTTTCAGCATCTGTGGCCTTGCATTTTCTTCATTTGCTTAGTTTCACTAAACACAGCATTAGTGTTCTTAGAAGCTCTAAACTAGTGATTTTCAGCATTGAAGCTCTAACATGACTTTCTCTGCAAAAAAGCTCTAAGACATGAAACTCTGTCTTCTGCATTGCAAATAACACTTAATGTCATGAGAAAGAAACATCTTTCATGTACTTGAGCTTTACTCTTAAAATTGCATAAACCAACTTTCTTTCACTGAGAAGGAAGCTTTTCAGCATCTGTGGCCTTGCATTTTCTTCATTTGCTTAGTTTCACTAAACACAGCATTAGTGTTCTTAGAAGCTCTAAACTAGTGATTTTCAGCATTGAAGCTCTAACATGACTTTCTCTGCAAAAAAGCTCTAAGACATGAAAATCTGTCTTCTGCATTGCAAATAACACTTCATTTCATGAGAAAGAAACATCTTTCATGTACTTGAGCTTTACTCTTAAAATTGCATAAACCAACTTTCTCTCATGAGAAGGAAGCTTTTCAGCATCTGTGGCCTTGCATTTCTATTCATTTGCTTAGTTTCACTAAACACAGCATTAGTGTTCTTAGAAGCTCTAAACTAGTGATTTTCAGCATTGAAGCTCTAACATGACTTTCTCTGCAAAAAAGCTCTAAGACATGAAACTCTGTCTTCTGCATTGCAAATAACACTTAATGTCATGAGAAAGAAACATCTTTCATGTACTTGAGCTTTACTCTTAAAATTGCATAAACCAACTTTCTTTCACTGAGAAGGAAGCTTTTCAGCATCTGTGGCCTTGCATTTTCTTCATTTGCTTAGTTTCACTAAACACAGCATTAGTGTTCTTAGAAGCTCTAAACTAGTGATTTTCAGCATTGAAGCTCTAACATGACTTTCTCTGCAAAAAAGCTCTAAGACATGAAAATCTGTCTTCTGCATTGCAAATAACACTTCATTTCATGAGAAAGAAACATCTTTCATGTACTTGAGCTTTACTCTTAAAATTGCATAAACCAACTTTCTTTCACTGAGAAGGAAGCTTTTCAGCATCTGTGGCCTTGCATTTTCTTCATTTGCTTAGTTTCACTAAACACAGCATTAGTGTTCTTAGAAGCTCTAAACTAGTGATTTTCAGCATTGAAGCTCTAACATGACTTTCTCTGCAAAAAAGCTCTAAGACATGAAAATCTGTCTTCTGCATTGCAAATAACACTTAATTTCATGAGAAAGAAACATCTTTCATGTACTTGAGCTTTACTCTTAAAATTGCATAAACCAACTTTCTCTCACTGAGAAAGAAGCTTTTCAGCATCTGTGGCCTTGCATTCTCTTCATTTGCTTAGTTTCACTAAACACAGCATTAGTGTTCTTAGAAGCTCTAAACTAGTGATTTTCAGCATTGAAGCTCTAACATGACTTTCTCTGCAAAAAAGCTCTAAGACATGAAAATCTGTCTTCTGCATTGCAAATAACACTTAATGTCATGAGAAAGAAACATCTTTCATGTACTTGAGCTTTACTCTTAAAATTGCATAAACCAACTTTCTCTCACTGAGAAGGAAGCTTTTCAGCATCTGTGGCCTTGCATTTTCTTCATTTGCTTAGTTTCACTAAACACAGCATTAGTGTTCTTAGAAGCTCTAAACTAGTGATTTTCAGCATTGAAGCTCTAACATGACTTTCTCTGCAAAAAAGCTCTAAGACATGAAAATCTGTCTTCTGCATTGCAAATAACACTTAATGTCATGAGAAAGAAACATCTTTCATGTACTTGAGCTTTACTCTTAAAATTGCATAAACCAACTTTCTCTCACTGAGAAGGAAGCTTTTCAGCATCTGTGGCCTTGCATTCTTCATTTGCTTAGTTTCACTAAACACAGCATTAGTGTTCTTAGAAGCTCTAAACTAGTGATTTTCAGCATTGAAGCTCTAACATGACTTTCTCTGCAAAAAGCTCTAAGACATGAAACTCTGTCTTCTGCATTGCAAATAACACTTAATGTCATGAGAAAGAAACATCTTTCATGTACTTGAGCTTTACTCTTAAAATTGCATAAACCAACTTTCTTTCACTGAGAAGGAAGCTTTTCAGCATCTGTGGCCTTGCATTTTCTTCATTTGCTTAGTTTCACTAAACACAGCATTAGTGTTCTTAGAAGCTCTAAACTAGTGATTTTCAGCATTGAAGCTCTAACATGACTTTCTCTGCAAAAAAGCTCTAAGACATGAAAATCTGTCTTCTGCATTGCAAATAACACTTCATTTCATGAGAAAGAAACATCTTTCATGTACTTGAGCTTTACTCTTAAAATTGCATAAACCAACTTTCTCTCACTGAGAAGGAAGCTTTTCAGCATCTGTGGCCTTGCATTTTCTTCATTTGCTTAGTTTCACTAAACACAGCATTAGTGTTCTTAGAAGCTCTAAACTAGTGATTTTCAGCATTGAAGCTCTAACATGACTTTCTCTGCAAAAAAGCTCTAAGACATGAAAATCTGTCTTCTGCATTGCAAATAACACTTCATTTCATGAGAAAGAAACATCTTTCATGTACTTGAGCTTTACTCTTAAAATTGCATAAACCAACTTTCTCTCACTGAGAAGGAAGCTTTTCAGCATCTGTGGCCTTGCATTTTCTTCATTTGCTTAGTTTCACTAAACACAGCATTAGTGTTCTTAGAAGCTCTAAACTAGTGATTTTCAGCATTGAAGCTCTAACATGACTTTCTCTGCAAAAAAGCTCTAAGACATGAAAATCTGTCTTCTGCATTGCAAATAACACTTAATGTCATGAGAAAGAAACATCTTTCATGTACTTGAGCTTTACTCTTAAAATTGCATAAACCAACTTTCTCTCACTGAGAAGGAAGCTTTTCAGCATCTGTGGCCTTGCATTCTATTCATTTGCTTAGTTTCACTAAACACAGCATTAGTGTTCTTAGAAGCTCTAAACTAGTGATTTTCAGCATTGAAGCTCTAACATGACTTTCTCTGCAAAAAAGCTCTAAGACATGAAACTCTGTCTTCTGCATTGCAAATAACACTTAATGTCATGAGAAAGAAACATCTTTCATGTACTTGAGCTTTACTCTTAAAATTGCATAAACCAACTTTCTTTCACTGAGAAGGAAGCTTTTCAGCATCTGTGGCCTTGCATTTTCTTCATTTGCTTAGTTTCACTAAACACAGCATTAGTGTTCTTAGAAGCTCTAAACTAGTGATTTTCAGCATTGAAGCTCTAACATGACTTTCTCTGCAAAAAAGCTCTAAGACATGAAAATCTGTCTTCTGCATTGCAAATAACACTTCATTTCATGAGAAAGAAACATCTTTCATGTACTTGAGCTTTACTCTTAAAATTGCATAAACCAACTTTCTCTCACTGAGAAGGAAGCTTTTCAGCATCTGTGGCCTTGCATTTTCTTCATTTGCTTAGTTTCACTAAACACAGCATTAGTGTTCTTAGAAGCTCTAAACTAGTGATTTTCAGCATTGAAGCTCTAACATGACTTTCTCTGCAAAAAAGCTCTAAGACATGAAAATCTGTCTTCTGCATTGCAAATAACACTTAATTTCATGAGAAAGAAACATCTTTCATGTACTTGAGCTTTACTCTTAAAATTGCATAAACCAACTTTCTCTCACTGAGAAAGAAGCTTTTCAGCATCTGTGGCCTTGCATTTGCTTAGTTTCACTAAACACAGCATTAGTGTTCTTAGAAGCTCTAAACTAGTGATTTTCAGCATTGAAGCTCTAACATGACTTTCTCTGCAAAAAAGCTCTAAGACATGAAAATCTGTCTTCTGCATTGCAAATAACACTTAATTTCATGAGAAAGAAACATCTTTCATGTACTTGAGCTTTACTCTTAAAATTGCATAAACCAACTTTCTTTCACTGAGAAGGAAGCTTTTCAGCATCTGTGGCCTTGCATTTTCTTCATTTGCTTAGTTTCACTAAACACAGCATTAGTGTTCTTAGAAGCTCTAAACTAGTGATTTTCAGCATTGAAGCTCTAACATGACTTTCTCTGCAAAAAAGCTCTAAGACATGAAAATCTGTCTTCTGCATTGCAAATAACACTTCATTTCATGAGAAAGAAACATCTTTCATGTACTTGAGCTTTACTCTTAAAATTGCATAAACCAACTTTCTCTCACTGAGAAGGAAGCTTTTCAGCATCTGTGGCCTTGCATTTTCTTCATTTGCTTAGTTTCACTAAACACAGCATTAGTGTTCTTAGAAGCTCTAAACTAGTGATTTTCAGCATTGAAGCTCTAACATGACTTTCTCTGCAAAAAAGCTCTAAGACATGAAAATCTGTCTTCTGCATTGCAAATAACACTTCATTTCATGAGAAAGAAACATCTTTCATGTACTTGAGCTTTACTCTTAAAATTGCATAAACCAACTTTCTCTCACTGAGAAGGAAGCTTTTCAGCATCTGTGGCCTTGCATTTTCTTCATTTGCTTAGTTTCACTAAACACAGCATTAGTGTTCTTAGAAGCTCTAAACTAGTGATTTTCAGCATTGAAGCTCTAACATGACTTTCTCTGCAAAAAAGCTCTAAGACATGAAAATCTGTCTTCTGCATTGCAAATAACACTTAATTTCATGAGAAAGAAACATCTTTCATGTACTTGAGCTTTACTCTTAAAATTGCATAAACCAACTTTCTTTCACTGAGAAGGAAGCTTTTCAGCATCTGTGGCCTTGCATTTTCTTCATTTGCTTAGTTTCACTAAACACAGCATTAGTGTTCTTAGAAGCTCTAAACTAGTGATTTTCAGCATTGAAGCTCTAACATGACTTTCTCTGCAAAAAAGCTCTAAGACATGAAAATCTGTCTTCTGCATTGCAAATAACACTTCATTTCATGAGAAAGAAACATCTTTCATGTACTTGAGCTTTACTCTTAAAATTGCATAAACCAACTTTCTCTCACGAGAAGGAAGCTTTTCAGCATCTGTGGCCTTGCATTTCTCTTCATTTGCTTAGTTTCACTAAACACAGCATTAGTGTTCTTAGAAGCTCTAAACTAGTGATTTTCAGCATTGAAGCTCTAACATGACTTTCTCTGCAAAAAAGCTCTAAGACATGAAACTCTGTCTTCTGCATTGCAAATAACACTTAATTTCATGAGAAAGAAACATCTTTCATGTACTTGAGCTTTACTCTTAAAATTGCATAAACCAACTTTCTTTCACTGAGAAGGAAGCTTTTCAGCATCTGTGGCCTTGCATTTTCTTCATTTGCTTAGTTTCACTAAACACAGCATTAGTGTTCTTAGAAGCTCTAAACTAGTGATTTTCAGCATTGAAGCTCTAACATGACTTTCTCTGCAAAAAAGCTCTAAGACATGAAAATCTGTCTTCTGCATTGCAAATAACACTTCATTTCATGAGAAAGAAACATCTTTCATGTACTTGAGCTTTACTCTTAAAATTGCATAAACCAACTTTCTTTCACTGAGAAGGAAGCTTTTCAGCATCTGTGGCCTTGCATTTTCTTCATTTGCTTAGTTTCACTAAACACAGCATTAGTGTTCTTAGAAGCTCTAAACTAGTGATTTTCAGCATTGAAGCTCTAACATGACTTTCTCTGCAAAAAAGCTCTAAGACATGAAAATCTGTCTTCTGCATTGCAAATAACACTTCATTTCATGAGAAAGAAACATCTTTCATGTACTTGAGCTTTACTCTTAAAATTGCATAAACCAACTTTCTTTCACTGAGAAGGAAGCTTTTCAGCATCTGTGGCCTTGCATTTTCTTCATTTGCTTAGTTTCACTAAACACAGCATTAGTGTTCTTAGAAGCTCTAAACTAGTGATTTTCAGCATTGAAGCTCTAACATGACTTTCTCTGCAAAAAAGCTCTAAGACATGAAAATCTGTCTTCTGCATTGCAAATAACACTTCATTTCATGAGAAAGAAACATCTTTCATGTACTTGAGCTTTACTCTTAAAATTGCATAAACCAACTTTCTCTCACTGAGAAGGAAGCTTTTCAGCATCTGTGGCCTTGCATTTTTTTCATTTGCTTAGTTTCACTAAACACAGCATTAGTGTTCTTAGAAGCTCTAAACTAGTGATTTTCAGCATTGAAGCTCTAACATGACTTTCTCTGCAAAAAAGCTCTAAGACATGAAACTCTGTCTTCTGCATTGCAAATAACACTTAATTTCATGAGAAAGAAACATCTTTCATGTACTTGAGCTTTACTCTTAAAATTGCATAAACCAACTTTCTTCACTGAGAAGGAAGCTTTTCAGCATCTGTGGCCTTGCATTTTCTTCATTTGCTTAGTTTCACTAAACACAGCATTAGTGTTCTTAGAAGCTCTAAACTAGTGATTTTCAGCATTGAAGCTCTAACATGACTTTCTCTGCAAAAAAGCTCTAAGACATGAAAATCTGTCTTCTGCATTGCAAATAACACTTCATTTCATGAGAAAGAAACATCTTTCATGTACTTGAGCTTTACTCTTAAAATTGCATAAACCAACTTTCTCTCACTGAGAAGGAAGCTTTTCAGCATCTGTGGCCTTGCATTTTCTTCATTTGCTTAGTTTCACTAAACACAGCATTAGTGTTCTTAGAAGCTCTAAACTAGTGATTTTCAGCATTGAAGCTCTAACATGACTTTCTCTGCAAAAAAGCTCTAAGACATGAAAATCTGTCTTCTGCATTGCAAATAACACTTAATTTCATGAGAAAGAAACATCTTTCATGTACTTGAGCTTTACTCTTAAAATTGCATAAACCAACTTTCTCTCACTGAGAAAGAAGCTTTTCAGCATCTGTGGCCTTGCATTTCTTCATTTGCTTAGTTTCACTAAACACAGCATTAGTGTTCTTAGAAGCTCTAAACTAGTGATTTTCAGCATTGAAGCTCTAACATGACTTTCTCTGCAAAAAAGCTCTAAGACATGAAAATCTGTCTTCTGCATTGCAAATAACACTTAATTTCATGAGAAAGAAACATCTTTCATGTACTTGAGCTTTACTCTTAAAATTGCATAAACCAACTTTCTCTCACTGAGAAGGAAGCTTTTCAGCATCTGTGGCCTTGCATTTTCTTCATTTGCTTAGTTTCACTAAACACAGCATTAGTGTTCTTAGAAGCTCTAAACTAGTGATTTTCAGCATTGAAGCTCTAACATGACTTTCTCTGCAAAAAAGCTCTAAGACATGAAAATCTGTCTTCTGCATTGCAAATAACACTTAATTCATGAGAAAGAAACATCTTTCATGTACTTGAGCTTTACTCTTAAAATTGCATAAACCAACTTTCTCTCACTGAGAAGGAAGCTTTTCAGCATCTGTGGCCTTGCATTTTCTTCATTTGCTTAGTTTCACTAAACACAGCATTAGTGTTCTTAGAAGCTCTAAACTAGTGATTTTCAGCATTGAAGCTCTAACATGACTTTCTCTGCAAAAAAGCTCTAAGACATGAAAATCTGTCTTCTGCATTGCAAATAACACTTAATTTCATGAGAAAGAAACATCTTTCATGTACTTGAGCTTTACTCTTAAAATTGCATAAACCAACTTTCTCTCACTGAGAAAGAAGCTTTTCAGCATCTGTGGCCTTGCATTTTCTTCATTTGCTTAGTTTCACTAAACACAGCATTAGTGTTCTTAGAAGCTCTAAACTAGTGATTTTCAGCATTGAAGCTCTAACATGACTTTCTCTGCAAAAAAGCTCTAAGACATGAAAATCTGTCTTCTGCATTGCAAATAACACTTCATTTCATGAGAAAGAAACATCTTTCATGTACTTGAGCTTTACTCTTAAAATTGCATAAACCAACTTTCTCTCACTGAGAAGGAAGCTTTTCAGCATCTGTGGCCTTGCATTTTCTTCATTTGCTTAGTTTCACTAAACACAGCATTAGTGTTCTTAGAAGCTCTAAACTAGTGATTTTCAGCATTGAAGCTCTAACATGACTTTCTCTGCAAAAAAGCTCTAAGACATGAAAATCTGTCTTCTGCATTGCAAATAACACTTCATTTCATGAGAAAGAAACATCTTTCATGTACTTGAGCTTTACTCTTAAAATTGCATAAACCAACTTTCTCTCACTGAGAAGGAAGCTTTTCAGCATCTGTGGCCTTGCATTTTCTTCATTTGCTTAGTTTCACTAAACACAGCATTAGTGTTCTTAGAAGCTCTAAACTAGTGATTTTCAGCATTGAAGCTCTAACATGACTTTCTCTGCAAAAAAGCTCTAAGACATGAAAATCTGTCTTCTGCATTGCAAATAACACTTCATTTCATGAGAAAGAAACATCTTTCATGTACTTGAGCTTTACTCTTAAAATTGCATAAACCAACTTTCTCTCACTGAGAAAGAAGCTTTTCAGCATCTGTGGCCTTGCTTTCTCTTCATTTGCTTAGTTTCACTAAACACAGCATTAGTGTTCTTAGAAGCTCTAAACTAGTGATTTTCAGCATTGAAGCTCTAACATGACTTTCTCTGCAAAAAAGCTCTAAGACATGAAACTCTGTCTTCTGCATTGCAAATAACACTTAATGTCATGAGAAAGAAACATCTTTCATGTACTTGAGCTTTACTCTTAAAATTGCATAAACCAACTTTCTTTCACTGAGAAGGAAGCTTTTCAGCATCTGTGGCCTTGCATTTTCTTCATTTGCTTAGTTTCACTAAACACAGCATTAGTGTTCTTAGAAGCTCTAAACTAGTGATTTTCAGCATTGAAGCTCTAACATGACTTTCTCTGCAAAAAAGCTCTAAGACATGAAAATCTGTCTTCTGCATTGCAAATAACACTTCATTTCATGAGAAAGAAACATCTTTCATGTACTTGAGCTTTACTCTTAAAATTGCATAAACCAACTTTCTCTCACTGAGAAGGAAGCTTTTCAGCATCTGTGGCCTTGCATTTTCTTCATTTGCTTAGTTTCACTAAACACAGCATTAGTGTTCTTAGAAGCTCTAAACTAGTGATTTTCAGCATTGAAGCTCTAACATGACTTTCTCTGCAAAAAAGCTCTAAGACATGAAAATCTGTCTTCTGCATTGCAAATAACACTTCATTTCATGAGAAAGAAACATCTTTCATGTACTTGAGCTTTACTCTTAAAATTGCATAAACCAACTTTCTCTCACTGAGAAGGAAGCTTTTCAGCATCTGTGGCCTTGCATTTTCTTCATTTGCTTAGTTTCACTAAACACAGCATTAGTGTTCTTAGAAGCTCTAAACTAGTGATTTTCAGCATTGAAGCTCTAACATGACTTTCTCTGCAAAAAAGCTCTAAGACATGAAAATCTGTCTTCTGCATTGCAAATAACACTTCATTTCATGAGAAAGAAACATCTTTCATGTACTTGAGCTTTACTCTTAAAATTGCATAAACCAACTTTCTCTCACTGAGAAAGAAGCTTTTCAGCATCTGTGGCCTTGCATTCTCTTCATTTGCTTAGTTTCACTAAACACAGCATTAGTGTTCTTAGAAGCTCTAAACTAGTGATTTTCAGCATTGAAGCTCTAACATGACTTTCTCTGCAAAAAAGCTCTAAGACATGAAACTCTGTCTTCTGCATTGCAAATAACACTTAATTTCATGAGAAAGAAACATCTTTCATGTACTTGAGCTTTACTCTTAAAATTGCATAAACCAACTTTCTTTCACTGAGAAGGAAGCTTTTCAGCATCTGTGGCCTTGCATTTTCTTCATTTGCTTAGTTTCACTAAACACAGCATTAGTGTTCTTAGAAGCTCTAAACTAGTGATTTTCAGCATTGAAGCTCTAACATGACTTTCTCTGCAAAAAAGCTCTAAGACATGAAAATCTGTCTTCTGCATTGCAAATAACACTTCATTTCATGAGAAAGAAACATCTTTCATGTACTTGAGCTTTACTCTTAAAATTGCATAAACCAACTTTCTTTCACTGAGAAGGAAGCTTTTCAGCATCTGTGGCCTTGCATTTTCTTCATTTGCTTAGTTTCACTAAACACAGCATTAGTGTTCTTAGAAGCTCTAAACTAGTGATTTTCAGCATTGAAGCTCTAACATGACTTTCTCTGCAAAAAAGCTCTAAGACATGAAAATCTGTCTTCTGCATTGCAAATAACACTTCATTTCATGAGAAAGAAACATCTTTCATGTACTTGAGCTTTACTCTTAAAATTGCATAAACCAACTTTCTCTTCACGAGAAGGAAGCTTTTCAGCATCTGTGGCCTTGCATTCTATTCATTTGCTTAGTTTCACTAAACACAGCATTAGTGTTCTTAGAAGCTCTAAACTAGTGATTTTCAGCATTGAAGCTCTGACATGACTTTCTCTGCAAAAAAGCTCTAAGACATGAAACTGTCTTCTGCATTGCAAATAACACTTAATGTCATGAGAAAGAAACATCTTTCATGTACTTGAGCTTTACTCTTAAAATTGCATAAACCAACTTTCTTTCACTGAGAAGGAAGCTTTTCAGCATCTGTGGCCTTGCATTTTCTTCATTTGCTTAGTTTCACTAAACACAGCATTAGTGTTCTTAGAAGCTCTAAACTAGTGATTTTCAGCATTGAAGCTCTAACATGACTTTCTCTGCAAAAAAGCTCTAAGACATGAAAATCTGTCTTCTGCATTGCAAATAACACTTCATTTCATGAGAAAGAAACATCTTTCATGTACTTGAGCTTTACTCTTAAAATTGCATAAACCAACTTTCTTTCACTGAGAAGGAAGCTTTTCAGCATCTGTGGCCTTGCATTTTCTTCATTTGCTTAGTTTCACTAAACACAGCATTAGTGTTCTTAGAAGCTCTAAACTAGTGATTTTCAGCATTGAAGCTCTAACATGACTTTCTCTGCAAAAAAGCTCTAAGACATGAAAATCTGTCTTCTGCATTGCAAATAACACTTAATTTCATGAGAAAGAAACATCTTTCATGTACTTGAGGTTTACTCTTAAAATTGCATAAACAACTTTCTCTCACTGAGAAAGAAGCTTTTCAGCATCTGTGGCCTTGCATTTTCTTCATTTGCTTAGTTTCACTAAACACAGCATTAGTGTTCTTAGAAGCTCTAAACTAGTGATTTTCAGCATTGAAGCTCTAACATGACTTTCTCTGCAAAAAAGCTCTAAGACATGAAAATCTGTCTTCTGCATTGCAAATAACACTTAATGTCATGAGAAAGAAACATCTTTCATGTACTTGAGCTTTACTCTTAAAATTGCATAAACCAACTTTCTCTCACTGAGAAAGAAGCTTTTCAGCATCTGTGGCCTTGCATTCTATTCATTTGCTTAGTTTCACTAAACAGAGCATTAGTGTTCTTAGAAGCTCTAAACTAGTGATTTTCAGCATTGAAGCTCTAACATGACTTTCTCTGCAAAAAAGCTCTAAGACATGAAACTCTGTCTTCTGCATTGCAAATAACACTTAATGTCATGAGAAAGAAACATCTTTCATGTACTTGAGCTTTACTCTTAAAATTGCATAAACCAACTTTCTTTCACTGAGAAGGAAGCTTTTCAGCATCTGTGGCCTTGCATTTTCTTCATTTGCTTAGTTTCACTAAACACAGCATTAGTGTTCTTAGAAGCTCTAAACTAGTGATTTTCAGCATTGAAGCTCTAACATGACTTTCTCTGCAAAAAAGCTCTAAGACATGAAAATCTGTCTTCTGCATTGCAAATAACACTTCATTTCATGAGAAAGAAACATCTTTCATGTACTTGAGCTTTACTCTTAAAATTGCATAAACCAACTTTCTCTCACTGAGAAGGAAGCTTTTCAGCATCTGTGGCCTTGCATTTTCTTCATTTGCTTAGTTTCACTAAACACAGCATTAGTGTTCTTAGAAGCTCTAAACTAGTGATTTTCAGCATTGAAGCTCTAACATGACTTTCTCTGCAAAAAAGCTCTAAGACATGAAAATCTGTCTTCTGCATTGCAAATAACACTTCATTTCATGAGAAAGAAACATCTTTCATGTACTTGAGCTTTACTCTTAAAATTGCATAAACCAACTTTCTCTCACTGAGAAGGAAGCTTTTCAGCATCTGTGGCCTTGCATTCTATTCATTGCTTAGTTTCACTAAACACAGCATTAGTGTTCTTAGAAGCTCTAAACTAGTGATTTTCAGCATTGAAGCTCTAACATGACTTTCTCTGCAAAAAAGCTCTAAGACATGAAAATCTGTCTTCTGCATTGCAAATAACACTTCATTTCATGAGAAAGAAACATCTTTCATGTACTTGAGCTTTACTCTTAAAATTGCATAAACCAACTTTCTCTCACGAGAAGGAAGCTTTTCAGCATCTGTGGCCTTGCATTCTATTCATTTGCTTAGTTTCACTAAACACAGCATTAGTGTTCTTAGAAGCTCTAAACTAGTGATTTTCAGCATTGAAGCTCTGACATGACTTTCTCTGCAAAAAAGCTCTAAGACATGAAACTCTGTCTTCTGCATTGCAAATAACACTTAATGTCATGAGAAAGAAACATCTTTCATGTACTTGAGCTTTACTCTTAAAATTGCATAAACCAACTTTCTTTCACTGAGAAGGAAGCTTTTCAGCATCTGTGGCCTTGCATTTTCTTCATTTGCTTAGTTTCACTAAACACAGCATTAGTGTTCTTAGAAGCTCTAAACTAGTGATTTTCAGCATTGAAGCTCTAACATGACTTTCTCTGCAAAAAAGCTCTAAGACATGAAAATCTGTCTTCTGCATTGCAAATAACACTTCATTTCATGAGAAAGAAACATCTTTCATGTACTTGAGCTTTACTCTTAAAATTGCATAAACCAACTTTCTCTCACTGAGAAGGAAGCTTTTCAGCATCTGTGGCCTTGCATTTTCTTCATTTGCTTAGTTTCACTAAACACAGCATTAGTGTTCTTAGAAGCTCTAAACTAGTGATTTCAGCATTGAAGCTCTAACATGACTTTCTCTGCAAAAAAGCTCTAAGACATGAAAATCTGTCTTCTGCATTGCAAATAACACTTCATTTCATGAGAAAGAAACATCTTTCATGTACTTGAGCTTTACTCTTAAAATTGCATAAACCAACTTTCTCTCACGAGAAGGAAGCTTTTCAGCATCTGTGGCCTTGCATTCTATTCATTGCTTAGTTTCACTAAACACAGCATTAGTGTTCTTAGAAGCTCTAAACTAGTGATTTTCAGCATTGAAGCTCTAACATGACTTTCTCTGCAAAAAAGCTCTAAGACATGAAAATCTGTCTTCTGCATTGCAAATAACACTTCATTTCATGAGAAAGAAACATCTTTCATGTACTTGAGCTTTACTCTTAAAATTGCATAAACCAACTTTCTCTCACGAGAAGGAAGCTTTTCAGCATCTGTGGCCTTGCATTCTATTCATTTGCTTAGTTTCACTAAACACAGCATTAGTGTTCTTAGAAGCTCTAAACTAGTGATTTTCAGCATTGAAGCTCTGACATGACTTTCTCTGCAAAAAAGCTCTAAGACATGAAACTCTGTCTTCTGCATTGCAAATAACACTTCATTTCATGAGAAAGAAACATCTTTCATGTACTTGAGCTTTACTCTTAAAATTGCATAAACCAACTTTCTTTCACTGAGAAGGAAGCTTTTCAGCATCTGTGGCCTTGCATTTTCTTCATTTGCTTAGTTTCACTAAACACAGCATTAGTGTTCTTAGAAGCTCTAAACTAGTGATTTTCAGCATTGAAGCTCTAACATGACTTTCTCTGCAAAAAGCTCTAAGACATGAAAATCTGTCTTCTGCATTGCAAATAACACTTCATTTCATGAGAAAGAAACATCTTTCATGTACTTGAGCTTTACTCTTAAAATGCATAAACCAACTTTCTTTCACTGAGAAGGAAGCTTTTCAGCATCTGTGGCCTTGCATTTTCTTCATTTGCTTAGTTTCACTAAACACAGCATTAGTGTTCTTAGAAGCTCTAAACTAGTGATTTTCAGCATTGAAGCTCTAACATGACTTTCTCTGCAAAAAAGCTCTAAGACATGAAAATCTGTCTTCTGCATTGCAAATAACACTTCATTTCATGAGAAAGAAACATCTTTCATGTACTTGAGCTTTACTCTTAAAATTGCATAAACCAACTTTCTCTCACGAGAAGGAAGCTTTTCAGCATCTGTGGCCTTGCATTCTATTCATTTGCTTAGTTTCACTAAACACAGCATTAGTGTTCTTAGAAGCTCTAAACTAGTGATTTTCAGCATTGAAGCTCTGACATGACTTTCTCTGCAAAAAAGCTCTAAGACATGAAACTCTGTCTTCTGCATTGCAAATAACACTTAATGTCATGAGAAAGAAAACATCTTTCATGTACTTGAGCTTTACTCTTAAAATTGCATAAACCAACTTTCTTTCACGAGAAGGAAGCTTTTCAGCATCTGTGGCCTTGCATTTTCTTCATTTGCTTAGTTTCACTAAACACAGCATTAGTGTTCTTAGAAGCTCTAAACTAGTGATTTTCAGCATTGAAGCTCTAACATGACTTTCTCTGCAAAAAAGCTCTAAGACATGAAAATCTGTCTTCTGCATTGCAAATAACACTTCATTCATGAGAAAGAAACATCTTTCATGTACTTGAGCTTTACTCTTAAAATTGCATAAACCAACTTTCTTTCACTGAGAAGGAAGCTTTTCAGCATCTGTGGCCTTGCATTTTCTTCATTTGCTTAGTTTCACTAAACACAGCATTAGTGTTCTTAGAAGCTCTAAACTAGTGATTTTCAGCATTGAAGCTCTAACATGACTTTCTCTGCAAAAAGCTCTAAGACATGAAAATCTGTCTTCTGCATTGCAAATAACACTTCATTTCATGAGAAAGAAACATCTTTCATGTACTTGAGCTTTACTCTTAAAATTGCATAAACCAACTTTCTTTCACTGAGAAGGAAGCTTTTCAGCATCTGTGGCCTTGCATTTTCTTCATTTGCTTAGTTTCACTAAAAACAGCATTAGTGTTCTTAGAAGCTCTAAACTAGTGATTTTCAGCATTGAAGCTCTAACATGACTTTCTCTGCAAAAAAGCTCTAAGACATGAAAATCTGTCTTCTGCATTGCAAATAACACTTAATTTCATGAGAAAGAAACATCTTTCATGTACTTGAGCTTTACTCTTAAAATTGCATAAACCAACTTTCTCTCACGAGAAGGAAGCTTTTCAGCATCTGTGGCCTTGCATTTTCTTCATTTGCTTAGTTTCACTAAACACAGCATTAGTGTTCTTAGAAGCTCTAAACTAGTGATTTTCAGCATTGAAGCTCTACATGACTTTCTCTGCAAAAAAGCTCTAAGACATGAAAATCTGTCTTCTGCATTGCAAAAAAACATAATGTCATGAGAAAGAAACATCTTTCATGTACTTGAGCTTTACTCTTAAAATTGCATAAACCAACTTTCTCTCACGAGAAGGAAGCTTTTCAGCATCTGTGGCTTGCATTTTCTTCATTTGCTTAGTTTCACTAAACACACAGCATTAGTGTTCTTAGAAGCTTAAACTAGTGATTTCAGCATTGAAGCTCTAAAATGACTTTCTCTGCAAAAAGCTCTAAGACATGAAAATCTGTCTTCTGCATTGCAAATAACCATAATGTCATGAGAAAGAAACATCTTTCATGTACTTGAGCTTTACTCTTAAAATTGCATAACAACTTTCTTCACTGAGAAGGAAGTTTTCAGCATCTGTGGCCTTGCATTTTCTTCATTTGCTTAGTTTCACTAAAACAGATTAGTGTTCTTAGAAGCTCTAAACTAGTGATTTTCAGATTGAAGCTCTAACATGACTTTCTGCAAAAAAAGCTCTAAGACATGAAAATCTGTCTTCTGCATTGCAAATAACACTTAATGTCATGAGAAAGAAACATCTTTCATGTACTTGAGCTTTACTCTTAAAATTGCATTAAACCAACTTTCTTCACTGAGAAGGAAGCTTTTCAGCATCTGTGGCCTTGCATTTTCTTCATTTGCTTAGTTTCACTAAAAACAGCATTAGTGTTTTAGAAGCTCTAAACTAGTGATTTTCAGCATTGAAGCTCTAACATGACTTTTCTGCAAAAAAGCTTAAGACATGAAACTCTGTCTTCTTTGCATTGCAAATAACACTTAATTTCATGAGAAAGAAAACATCTTTCATGTACTTGAGCTTTACTCTTAAAATTGCATAAACAACTTTCTTCACCGAGAAGGAAGCTTTTCAGCATCTGTGTGGCTTGCATTTTCTTCATTTGCTTAGTTTCACTAAACACAGCATTAGTGTTCTTAGAAGCTCTAAACTAGTGATTTTCAGCATTGAAGCTCTAACATGACTTTCTCTGCAAAAAAGCTCTAAGACATGAAAATCTGTCTTCTGCATTGCAAATAACACTTAATTTCATGAGAAAGAAACATCTTTCATATACTTGAGCTTTACTCTTAAAATTGCATAAACCAACTTTCTCTCACGAGAAGGAAGCTTTTCAGCATCTGTGGCCTTGCATTTTATTCATTTGCTTAGTTTCACTAACACACGCATTAGTGTTCTTAGAAGCTCTAAACTAGTGATTTACAGCATTGAAGCTCTAACATGACTTCTCTGCAAAAAAGCTCTAAGACATGAAAAATCTGTCTTCTGCATTGCAAATACACTTCATTTCATGAGAAAGAAACATCTTTCATGTACTTGAGCTTTACTCTTAAAATTGCATAAACCAAATTTCTTTCATGAGAAGGAAGCTTTTCAGCATCTGTGCCTTGCATTTTCTTCATTTGCTTAGTTTCATAAACACAGCATTAGTGTTCTTAGAAGCTCTAAA